>JBBPBX010057503.1:9321-22409 GCA_038048925.1 Garcialebias charrua
GCTCCAGCATCAACGTGTGGCATGGAGGCTGCACAGTTGCAGAGAGGAAAGCTCTACAGAGAGTGGTGAAGGCTGCACAGAGGTCTGTCGGAGTCAGTCTCCCCACCATCACAGACATTTACACCTCCAGATGCAGGAAAAGAGCCACCTGCATCATGAAAGACCTCACTCACCCAGCACACTCACTCTTTGCCCCACTCCCCTCAGGACGGAGGTTGAGGAGCATCAAATGTAGAACCACTAGACTGAGGAACAGCTTCTACCCTGAGGCTGTTAGACTCATGAATGAATAAATAAAAATAAAATAAAAATAAACACTGCAAAATATCACATCATGCTGATGCTGATCTGTTTTTCTTGTTGCTGTGTTCATCTGTGACCATCTGCTCATACAGACTCATGTTCGTGCTGCTGTTTATAATGATGTTTTTCCACTATATTAGGGCTTAGTGTATTACTAGTTGATGTTTTTCTTAGTTAATTCTAGATGTTATTACTGTTTTTCTCTTGCATTTGTTGTTGGATGTAACTGGGACCCCGTGTACATAATCTCGTTTTCATCACATGTACCACATGCGGTGCAAATGACAATAAAGACTCTCTGACTCTGATTTTAAATAAACAGCACTCTACAATAAATAAACTATACTAACAATAATAAAAATCTTAATAAATACAATAACAGTCAGAACAATAAGCAGCAACAGACTGTTTACAATCTAACTAATCAAGTTTTTGTTCAGTAGCAGCAGTGTGGCTGTATTTGTCCTCATTACTGTACTCACAACTTCTTCTTGGTGGGACAGGTGGGACTGTGGGAACAGTTCAGAGTTCAGTTCAGTCATCACTTAGCTGCAGGTGGATTTACCTCTGTCACAGACTGGAAATAAAAAACAAAAGAGATTAAAAAAACAAGTTAATAAGATTATGATTTAAAAAAAAAAGATTATTTAGATAATAATAAAACAATACCTCTTGAACGGTTGAATCGCTCACTCTTCATCATCATGGCAGGCAGGGCTTTAATCTGGTCCAGGGCTTGTTGTTGACAACATCAGTTAGTTTTTTCATAAAGAGCTGAACTTTTTGAAGTGTTGACGTGATGAATGTCTCATAGTGACGCTCAGTAACTTTAAACCCTGCGCATATAACAACGTTCAGACAGATTCAGAGATTTAAAAACTCACAGCTTGTGTTATTGCTCTGGACCGCTCTGATTACCTGATGAAGGAGTTTTAATACAGCTGCTGTTCACGTTCGGATGAAGTTTTAATACAGCTCTTCATTCACGTTCGGATGAAGTAGTTTTAATACAGCTGTTGTTCACGTTCGGATGAAGTTTTAATACAGCTCTTCATTCACGTTCGGATGAAGTAGTTTTAATACAGCTGTTGTTCACGTTCGGATGAAGTTTTAATACAGCTCTTCATTCACGTTCGGATGAAGTAGTTTTAATACAGCTGTTGTTCACGTTCGGATGAAGTTTTAATGCAGCTCTTCATTCACGTTCGGATGAAGTAGTTTTAATACAGCTGTTGTTCACGTTCGGATGAAGTTTTAATGCAGCTCTTCATTCACGTTCGGATGACATAGTTTCCAGCGCGTTCACGTGACGTGTTGCTGCTGCGTCACTCAAGCAGCAGCTGCAGAGTCTTCATGAAGCAAAGTCCACACAAGCTGCGCGTGCGCTCATCTTTTGAAGAAAGCTATAACGTTCAAAAACAGGAGACCGCACGAGATGCTAACGGCTAAATGCTGCGCGTGCCACGCGAAAATAGGTCCGTGCTGAAACGCGCCAAGGAAATTTTGTTCCGCGGTGCATATATTCCCCTGTTAAGAACGTTTAATGAGTGAAAAAATAACCGAAACGGTACGCAGGTGGACCGAACCGAACGTGCTGTACCGAAACGGTTCGGTAAACCCATTACAACCGTTACATGCCTACTAATTATCATAGACTGTATACTAGCAAGGGAGTCTTAGAAAACAGTATAGTATATTTTCTGAAATAAAAGTAGGCTACAGTATTTTTTGGTTTCAGGGTAAATTGATTATTTCACTTTTAGATAAACTAATGTTTTGGATCTGTTGTGCAGATCAGATTAAAAGATGCCTATGTCGAAGGATCCATAATAAAGCTTGTAAACAGAAAATTAATTTGATCCTGGTCTGTTAATGATTTTTTAATTTTTTTAAATAGCCTCATTGGACAGTGTTGGTGGAACGGCAAGAGTGAGTCTTATGAATCCCACCTCATCCTTACAGAACACATAATGGTAAAGCATGCATTAAGATAGGCCTCTGTCAAAACACATGCAGCATCTGACTTTTGAATCTTGGCTACTGTGGTTATTGATCAGATCGGATCAGATTTAATATGAAGGTGTGTCCAGAACTGGCTCACGGTGACTTCACTGAAAACAACAACAACATGGCTGGACTCATATGCAACCCTGCTCAAAGAACTTTCGAGGGGCTTACGCAAAGAACGACTGAAAACAATAAAGGCACCAAAAGAAGGGCAGTGCACTGGACTGTCATCAAATAACAAAAGACTGTCCACAGAAACTTTCAGTCGAGCAGAGACAAAGACTTTGTCAAAGAACTGTCAAAACATGGTCATCAGACACAAATGGCCAGAATATATGGTCCGGATTTGGGGGATCCTGACGAGAATCAGAACCCAGTGAACGTCTCACTGGGGGCTGGAACAAGAGCTGAACACGTTCTCCAAACAGACAAGAGAACAAATTGTCCTGAAGTCACCCATACCAGCAAAAACAACACCCCATATTGATCTGTGAGGTTCTGTCAATGACTTTGGTATCCGAGGTCAAATCTACAGTTGCTATGATACATTTTTAAATGAAACACATAGGCACATTTAGGGCCTGCCAGCGCAGACCTCATGATTCTTGGGCAGCAGTTATCCTTGGCGGAGTGCATGTTGGGAATCTGATGTGTCACAAGGGGTACATTTTGGTAAATGATCATAACTTTAAAGAAAATGAGATGATATCGTAGATTACAGTTAGCTATATGGTTGTGAAGACCGAATTAGAGGTGGCAATAGGCTGGGGTTTAGGAAACATTTTTCTGGGATCCTGACACTAGTGCTTAGGTTAAAGGATGGTAAATTTAGACACAATTTCCAATTTAACAACCAAATAACTTTGGCGTGCAGACTATAGAATAGGCTCTTTGCACGTCAACTTCCGTGTTCCGGTCAATGCGGTTCGCTCACTTCCGGTCTATTGAACTTGGCATTTTATCCGAGGTGTTCGTGTTTGCAGGGCTTGCCCAAGCTGACTATTAACGATGGTCATCGCATTTGTAAGTCTCATCCAAAGCTCCAACGACTAAATTAGAGAAAGGCTTTAAGATGTATGCCTCGTCTTACATCCACAAACACGAAGGTGAGTCTTACTTTGCTTCGATTGTGTGGCTAACGTTAGCTTTAGCTAATGCTAGCAGGCATTTTTACCGGTGATTTTGGTATAAAAATGTACCAATAAAGTGCCTGAACATTCTCAGTTATTCAATCGGACAATGTTTAACCTAATAATTTCTATTTGTGTTCAGTATATATTGCTTTTTTGCTGTTGATAGTGTTAATTCTACGTGAGTGAGGTTTAGCCGCAGGATCTTGCGACAAGTCCTCACTCCAACCTCTCCAGTAACGGGTTTTTTAACTTTTATCCTTGCACACGAGTATTACCCGATATGTCTCAAGATTAGTTAGAATTAAGGCTGAGACGAGGTAATTCACTTAGGCTTGTTCACTGTCTACATCTGACATGTCACACCCTTAGTCCCACTCCGATTTGATAGCCTGACTTAGCAGAATGGAGTCAGATCGTATCTCCCGGAGAAACATGCATTAAACGACAGCTTACCTCTGTAGATTGTAATTGTTTCTGGCCTAATAATTTTTAGAATCTTGGAAAGTAAAATCCTAGGATGTTGTTTATATCTTTTTGGCTAACACAACCATTTAAAACCTCCAATAATCTTGTTGTTATCTTTGAACCAAGTTTCCCATCATTTAATATCAAGGTGAGTCAAGGAAAATCCAAATTTGTACGTTTTTATGTTTCTTTATTTTAGTTGCAGGGGATAACAGCATAAGCACTACTTACTACAGAAAAAGATTTAATCAGGTTACAGGATTTGCATTTAAGAGATAAATGATTCACAGCTCACCAAAAGATGCCTTCCACACGCTGGGCCTTAATGTGTTTTTAGCTTTAATTGAATTGAGTTCTACTCCAATGTATAATTTGTATAATCTTCTAAAATGTTGGTTTATTCTACAATAATCTGATTCCGATCAAATATGTTTAATCCATCCAGGTAATCTTGGTGTGTTCCAACTTGTGTTTTTATCTCCACCAGAAAACTTTGTTCCAATCCTATCAGGAAATCTTGTTGTTGTTCCACAGAAAAAACCTCCAGGTGATGCTGTTGTGCTCCAATTAAAAGTCTGCACTCCAGCAGACTGGACAAATCTTTGTTTAATCCCACATAGGAAAAGCTTGTGTTTCCAATTCTTCAGGAAAAACTTGTTTTGTAATCATCCACTTTAGGAAAAACTTGTTTTAATCCTGCTATAATCCCGTCAGGAAAGCCCGCACTTCCAGCAGACTGAATAAATCTTCGTTGTAATTCCACAGAAAAACTCCAGGTAATTCTGTCGTGTTAAAAATCCCAGTTGTAATCCATCAAACTATTCAGGGCTAAAAAATCTGGTAATCCTCCCAGGCAAAATCAATTATTCCTCAAAAGTGTTATCCATTCAAGGATATTGTAATCCATTCAGTTGTTCTGCGATGCTGATGAGCAAGGCCTTCAAAGCAGGCCTGAGGTTAAAATTAGAACATCGTGTTCTCCTGGCTTTTCATCCAAGGTCAGTCAGCTTCTAGCTGGCAGGTCTCACTCCGTGGTCAGACCGAGTGACCCAAAACAATAACAGATTTTCCAATCTCCAGGATCCATTCGGCAAAATCAGCTTTAATCCATCAAAGATTGTTTTCGAAACATTCAGCTCGCTGCAGCCGCAACGAGCACTCCTTTTGTCCAGGAGAAAAACTCTTTTTGAATTAATCCAATTTTCCCAAAGTATCCATCAAATTCAAAGAATCCTTCATGACTCAAGCAACTTCAAAAGATGTTGTTTTGTTCCACAAAAATATTCCTAGATCAGGAAAAACAGTCCTCCACAAAAAGGCAGCTTTTATTCCATCAATTTTTGCTGTGCAGCACCGATGAACAAGGCCCTTCAAAGCAGGCTGCGACAAGAAAGAACATCCTGCTCTCCCAGACTTCAAACAATCAGTACTCCGTGGCCAGGTCCCCAGGCCGATGTCCCTCCTCACATCAAGGGCCCAGAAAAACAGTATATTCCTTTAAATGATGCCTTAATCCTTCATTGCTCCGTCAAGCTGACGAGAGGCCCCCAGCCGCAGCCAGAAGACGAACAGGGACACTGTGTTCTTCTTATCTTCCCAATTTTCCCAAACATTCAGCTTGCTGCAGTCTGATCTCTCGACGCACAAAACTTCTCTTTAAACTCCTTTTAATCTGTTATGAACAGAAAGGAAAATATCCCTAATTCATTCAGAAGGGAAAAAAAATTGGTTTAATCCATTAATTGAGGTTTATTCCACAGAATTGTTATAAAACAAAAAAATCTTGTAGAAACAAAAATAATTATATCCAGGAAAAATCAGTTACTCCGATAAAAATGTAAAAACATCCATTCACAGCTCCGTTGAGCTTTCAAAGGCCCATTTTGCAGCAGCAGGGAGGACAAAAAAGAACTCCGTGTTCTTTTTAGCTCAAACAAGCTGATAAACCCGTCCGCTTTCAGCGAGAAGATCTCCGCTTTGTTGGTCTCAACCGATTATTTAATCTTCTTGTATAAAAGGAGGCTTTTTTACTGTTATTAATAATTTACTCTTAATATAAATTTAGTTGTGGATTAAACTGGGAATATAACCTACCTTTTTTTGTCAGAAAGTGCCACAAGGGATTTCCAAAAGAATAGGAAAAAAGAATCCCTTTTTAGAAAATCCTTATTTCTTCTGTTCGGCTTCCAGAGAGCATCAGTCCATAATCCACAAGAGTTCTTCAAAAGTCCAAAACTCAGCAATTTTTCTTCTCAGACAGCCTTTATTTATAGTCCAGAGAGGGGGCTTCAGTTCCCCTCCTCAGAAAGTTACATCATTTTATTATGTTCTGACTGGGCACTGGTGATGTGAAGTCCACACCTCCTGTCCAGCCCTCACCAAACAATGACATAATGTCTCAGCTCTCAGCCCTCCCTCAGCTCATGAACACTCTGGTCACCTTTCACCCAGTTTTACTCAAACTGTGGAAAAACACTCTTTTAACGTGCTATGTAATGTTCAAAAACTATTTTTCAACCATCAGCAGTGGAGAACCTCTTTGGTTTACTGCGAATCTTAAAAGAAAACATAAAATAACATACATTTTACTTCTCAATACATAATTCTGCATATTCAGTCAATCACTTAACATCCAGAAAACATTTTGCTTCAATAGAATTCTGTTTCACAAAAGTTCACATTCCCATCTGAAGCTTTTCACTTTTCTTTTGAACCAAGGCCTGACTTTCTCCTGTGTCTCAGCTGTGTTTAAGATAAGAGACCGTGCTCCTCACACTAAAATGTATGTGTGTGGGAGTGGGTGCGTGTGCTCGTGTACGCGTGGGTGTGTGTGTGTGCGTTAGAGCCTCTGTGTCTGGCTGCTGTAGCATGAAAAGTGCTCATTCAAAGATTACATTTTATTTTAATTATCTTTGCTTCAAATGCTTTAAAAACTCTTCATTTTTAACAGGCCTTAAATCACAGAGCTCTGTTTTAAGAGGCCTTCAGCTCATTTGACAACACAGCAAAACTAACAGCAGAAAGGTTTGCCTTATCTACTGGACCTAATTCTGTTCAGGCCTCCTGGGCCTGAGTGAGCATGCATATATGACCTTTGCTGTGCGTGTGTTAATGTGAGGCCTGACTCAATCTTATATTTCTTATAGCACAGGGTTAACTGAACACACAACAACTCAAAGACCGTTTACTAAAATACAACCAAAGCCTAAAAATAAAAACATATGAGTTTAAAATGCCATATAAATTAAACTAATCTAGGGTTACTGACGGTGTGTTATTACACCCTGCTCTCAGCCCTGTGCCAAAGGCAACTTACCATGTGTGTGTATATGTGTTGTAAAGATCTTTGCAGCAGTATAAGTCTGTTTTCAACCCAAAAGTCCTGCATATTTTGACAATAGTGTCAAACAGAGACGAGATAACAGGACAGGTTGCGGTTCTTTTAGCTTCAGATCCATAAAGAAACACGACAAACCTCATAGTTTAAAAGTACAGCTGACTGTTCTGGTTCAAATTTATTATATGGCCATGTTCCATGGGTTCCGTGTTATTTTATTTATTTATTTTTTTGCATGCATTTTGTTAGGAGCTCAAATGGGACAGTGTTTACAGCCCCCTCCTCATTTTATCAGGACATATTTTTCATCATAACATTAAAGCTGGGGTATGTAAGATTGTAATGTAGTCTGTAACTTTTCAAACAATATATATTTTAACATATTTCTTCACTCTGTCACTAGATTGATGTTAGAGAGGTAATCTCTGAAAAAACTAAAAAAAAATATTGTCCCCTTGCTTCTCCAGGTGGTAAATAAGCATTTCTAAAAAGAAAAAGTGACCCGCCATTTTCCAGCCAATAAAAACAAAGTTTGTAACCAGCCAATAAAAACCGAGCTTGAATTTGAATCAGCCAATAAAAACAGAGCTTGAATTCAAATTTCAACAGACCACAAGGGGGCAGAGCCATATATGGCTCTGAGGGGGAGGGATCAGAATGCTTTGCTTGTTGAAATTTTTTCTAAGTGCTGCTGTTCTACAGAAACTGCAGACTGAACCTTTAAAAGCAAGACTAGTTTCACATGTTTTGTTTTAATGTTGATTGTGAAGCAGTTTGTAATCTTTATATCTTGAAAGCTGGTATATAAAGTTTCATTTACTAAACTATTTTAGATGTGAAACATTCCTAAAAAGATGAGAGCACCTCTCCTAATGTACAGTCATATTCAACAAATGTAGTATTCACAAAAGTTCATTAATTTCAATAGCTTAATTTACTAAATAATTTTTTTAATTTCATTTATTTTTGTAATAAAAATGACTGAGGTTTTCAAGTCTTTATTTCTGTTAATGATTTTGCTTGCAGCTGTGAAAACACGACATCTAAGATTAGAATATTGGTATACTGATCAATCTCACAAACCAGCCCCATCATAAAGCATATGCTAATTTGTTGATGACTGTAAATGACTTCCCGTGCTGTAAACATGAGTTCCATTTGATCATAGTATTTTTCACTGTTTTAAGGAGGGCACTCCATTTCATGCCAACAGTTTGAAAGAAAACCTTAACAAAATGTGTAATATGATCTGTCAACAGGTAGTCCTCAAGAGATTCCGTTCCTGTTGTAATGGTGACGTGCAGTTGTTCCTGTGTGGCTGGTTCTGGATTTCACAGGGTGCAAAACCAGGTCCAGTTGGCAAGATGGTGGCCTGGGTCGACTGTGTAAAGGAGGATTACGGTAAATAATACTGGCAATATATAATTTTCATGTCTTGCTACCATACATATATTTTAGCCCCGAGTTAAATACATCTGTGTGATGTTTTATTCAAAGGAGTACGGATACCCTCTTCAGAGGAATGACTGGCTCTCTTCCTGACCTGTCTGCTTAGAGTGGCAGAGGTATACTGCGATTTGGACACATCATCTGTCACCAACCGAGAGTGTCTGGCAACGACTGGATGGAAGATCAAAAAATAATCAGACAGAACTGTGACCACTTCTATTTTATGTTTTTGAATAGGTTGTGTGCTGTAGATACTATGAAATTCAAAAGAAAAAAAAAGACACTTTGTTTTATAACAATTTATCATTTGAAGAATTTGTTTGTTCTGATTTGTTTTACATAAAATAAATGAATTTCAAGTTGCACTAAAGTCAGCTCTGGCCTGTACCGGTAATTTAGTTTGTGTTTAGCTTGCCCGTGTTTTTTTATAAAAGCAAGTGAAATGTGAAAAACAAGAAATGTTTATTTGTCTTCACATTTATTCATGAAATTTGATAACATGCAATCAGTTCATAACGATAAAAATAAATTTAAATGCTTCTATGAGAACTAATTTCGTGTGGACAATGTTCATCAGAAATTCTTTCCCTTAGCCCATGCACTGACAAGGTTTATTTTGATAACTAACCAGGCAAGCCACTGTAAAGCCACTGTTTTAGAATTTGACTTGTCAGCACCATTGTGAGTGGGTTTATGGATAGACAGTAGAGAGTAATTTAACTCACATGGATTTACCCACATTAGGGCCTTCTCTCAGATGAGTGAATTGGGTAAAACCAAGAAGGCCCTGTTGTAGTCTAACAAGTCAAAAGTTTGTGGTTTAGGTTTTCTCAACAGAGTACAAAGGAGGCAAGACCAGACAGCCCTGGTCAGTACGGACCCGTGTGGGGTCGCTGAACGCACATCACAGGCAGTACGTGTCAATGCCAGGGGATCCACACGGTTCAGTGTGCTCCAGCCCGTGAACCAGGAAGGAGCTAAAGGATTGGGCTGAACGACAAGAAGAGGTCGCATTCGAACTCTCATGCCTTGGTAGACCAAAGTAGCCGAGTATAGTTGCGTGCCAGGCCCAGAAGGACTCTGTTTTATGGGGCCACTCGGTGCTGGAACATCCACACATAGTACAGACACCTAGAGAGATAAAAACATTACATATTAGAGTTTCACATAACACAAAGAAAACTTGGGGACATAGGAGGACCTCCCCGAGCAACGCCAGGGGTCTGCCCTGAGTAGCTGTAACCAGGGCAGTTCCCCTGAGTATGTGTGGCACATTCAAAAAATGTATTAATGTTTCTTTAATGATGATATAAATCTTGTGTTCTTTCTCTATTTTTGTGTGTTCAAGGGAGACAACTGCCTTGCTGCTGGAGGAGGAACTTGGGAAACTTAAGGTTCATAATTCTACAATATCCTAAAGCGCTTACTATTATTATCGTTAGGATCCCGAAGTGATGTGCCAACTGCTTTTGTTAAAAAACTATAACCTGGAGGATTTTGAAAAAACTGATTGAATATTGTGTATATATGCGTTTAGCTGCATTATTAGGTGTGTGATTTTATTTCTTTTGGGATGGACTTCAGGAATTGAGGTCCAAAGGGCGTTTGTTATGAAATAAAATATATTTTTGTCTTCATGTTTTCATTCCTCTTGAAGGAGTTTTCAAACGGTGTTCAAATGATCAGTCTCTCTTGTAGAATGATAAAGATTTACTAAAAGACACAGGTATACAGGTTAAACAGATAATTGTGAGCATGAACACAGATCTGTCCTGGCGAGGTTCTCAAGGAATGCTCAGTTTGGGTCTGTCCGGCCTCTGATTGGCTTGGGGTAGGGGAGGAGACCTGGTGCCTCTCTGTCTGTCAGTTTTACGACCTTGTAGAATATATGGCTGGGAAGAAGTCCACTGAAAGCCACTCTCTCTTGTTCTGCATGTGTGCTCAGAAAGTATCAGAACAGTTCTAATCTATGTGTGTAGTGTAGGATTTTTAATGTAATTTAATGTCCAGTTACACTAATTGGTCATTTAGTGGTCTATTAGTATGTGTGTGTTTTATAAGTACTCAGCAATAATGTATATTTAGTTTTAGTCATCAATGTGTCGTGCCCTTCCCCCTTTAAGGCCTGTGGAGACCAGAGCAAGCTGAAACCCCCCTGAGGCCTGTGTAGATCAGAGCAAGCCCAAAGTGTATCCATTCCTGAACCTGCTCTATTTGTTGGATCTAAAAGTGTGTAGATTTATAATGTTGTGTAAGCTACTTTAAGGCACATAAGACATGATTGCATAAACATTTGTAAAACAGTTAATACCTTGATTATAAAGCACTTGTGTATTAATTATATAATAGTTGTGTATTAGTTTCAATCAGATTAAAAATAGAACTGTGTAACATATAGAACTGTGCTGAGGCTAGCCTGTATAAATAAAGGTTGGATGAATGAATGAATATTATCCTTCACTCTCAAAACGCAAGTCTGCAAGCTGAAAAAAAGCAATGGTATTTCTTGTTCACAAGACAGGAGCTTCTGGCAGTTAAGGGGGGGGCAACAGTCTTAAAGCAGAACTCCTCTTATTGGTTGAGAGCAGGAAACACCCTACAAGAGAATAAAATCATGAGTTTTTCCTCCTCCATCAGTCAACGTAGAGCAAGCCTACGGGGAAGAACAACTAATCAGGTTGTATGCTGGGACTCCATTGAATGCGCATTCAATGTTTCTCTCTCTCTCTTTCTTATCTCTCTCTATTTCTCTCTCACTCTCTGCCTACTTATTTATAATCAAATATAATGGCTTTTTGAAATAGAACAAATGTATTCTGTGACTTTTTAAACTTATGATTAATTAAACTGGTTTTGGAACTTTTAAATGCGCGTTTGTCGTGTTTTCAGCATACCTCTCCAGATTGGCTTACAAATGTAAAATGAATAATGTTTTATTTAACAAAAATAATAATGCTGATGGAACAAAAAAAACACTTACTGAGAGGAAAGGAGATGAGCAGATCATACACTGTGGAAAGACAAAGCCCCGGTGCTCAAGGAGTGAACACACAGAGTTTATATACTGACACAAACGAGACAGTGAGGAGCACCTGGGGTGATTAGATTGAGGACCAGCTGTGAATGATTAAGGCTGAAGGCTTGAGCACAGAGAGACAGACTGAGGAGTGGGAAATGACAGAGACTGAATGAGATACACAGAAACTAGTAAACAAAGCTCAGAATAACAAAGTATGACAGGAGGGGAACACAAAATAACATACACAAATTAATAAAGAAACAGACAGGGACAGAGCCTGACATAACCCCCCCCCCCCTCAAGGGTGGCACCTGACATCCCTGAGACAGACCCCACAAGAACAAGGGCGGGCGGAGGGAGGCAACAGGTAGGACGGCGGGCCAACATCAGCCAGACCCGGGGGTCGCCCAGGAGGTCGCCCATCAACAACAGCCAGATCCGGGGAGAGCCCAGGAGGTCGCCTATCACCAACAGCCAGATCCGGAGGACGTCCAGGAGGCCGCCCATCACCACAGTCGTCAGCCGAAACACCGTCATCGGCCGGAACACCGTTGTCAGAGCCCTCTGAGACGTTGTCGGGCGAGGAGAGGTCGTCGGGACCCTCGTCGTCGGGTCTCTCTGAGACGTCGTCAGGACCCTCGTCATCAGGACCCCCTGAGACGTCGTCGGGCCCCTCTGAGACGTCGTCAGGACCCTCGTCATCAGGACCCCCTAAGACTTCGTCGGGCGGTGAGACGTCGTCGGGCTCCTCTGAGACATCATCCGGACCCTCGTCATCCGGACCCTCGTTGTCGGGTTCCTCTGAGACGTCATCCGGACCCTCGTCGTCAGGACCCTCTGAGATGTCATCCGGACCCTCGTCATCAGGACCCTCTGAGACGTCATCGGGCATCGTCGAGACTGCAGGCCAGGACCCCCTGAGACTTCGTCGGGCGGTGAGACGTTGTCGGGCTCCTCTGAGACGTCATCCGGACCCTCGTCATCCGGACCCTCGTCGTCAGGGCCCTCGTTGTCGGGCTTCCTCTGAGACGTCATCCGGACCCTCGTCGTCAGGACCCTCTGAGACGTCGTCGGGCGCCGTCGAGACTGCAGGCGAGGAGACCACCGTCGAGACTGCAGGCGAGGAGACCACCGTCGAGACTGCAGGCGAGGAGACCACCGTCGAGACTGCAGGCGAGGAGACCACCGTCGAGACTGCAGGCGAGGAGACCACCGTCGAGACTGCAGGCGAGGAGTTGTCGTCGGGCGCCGAGACCACGCGGTGAGTCTGCCGTCGTGATATCTGCTTCGGTCGGCGAGATCGGCGTTGAGACGTCTGCAGCAGCCGAAGCGTCGAGGTCTGCAGCAGCCGAAGCGTCGAGGTCTGCAGCAGCCG
>JBBPBX010057504.1:0-22409 GCA_038048925.1 Garcialebias charrua
TGCAAAAACGTGATAAGTTACAAAACATTAGGAGGGAGTTTAGGATTCTGTCTCCCATCTGATCAAACATGTTAGCTAAGGTCAGGCTGTCATTTCATTTAGCTCCTGTGGGAGCAGCAACGGGTCGAACTACGTCTTGACGTCAGAAGAAGAACCCTACGTCATGACGTCAGAAGAAGTGGCCCAATGAGAGCACTAAATTGTGTTTTGAATGAAACGCGGTTGACTAGCTCGGTCAAACATTTGTAAATTTGACTGAATTGGGCTTTTACCGATTGAAAGGTAACGTACTTTGCTATAATTTAACTCTCACCACAAAATAGTTAAAATAAGGATTTGTAAAATTAAGTTGTTATTGTTCTGCGTAAACTAGCTTCAGCTAACCAAACGTTTTAACGACTGTGGCAAAGCTCCTTTTACTGATTCAAGTGAGTCAAGTTGTGATTTTAGTTGTGTTTATTTGTCATATGCAGGTTAACACAAGATTAACAGAGCAATGAAATGCTTAGGATGAGCAGAACCGATTTGACTCGCTATAAAAAACAAAAACAAGAAATACTAAAAGCAGGGTACAAAAATAAAGTGCAGACGACTGAGAATCTTCACCAGCATTTTGTATTGAGCGCAATTGTTTTGATTTTACAAAAATAAAGTACCAAAAAGTGAAAAAGTAATTATATTTACAACGTCCGAAAGAGAGATAGTGAACAACAACATGGTAGAATATAACGGCACAAAAGAACTGCTGTAAATTTATTCTTCTTTAAAATTAAACATAATAGAAATACTGTAATATTTGAGCAGAACTGTTAAACCGTTAAAATATGATTGCATTTTTTTTAAATTTCAAACTTAAATGATGAAACTATTTTTCATGTGAAATGTTTGAGACCATAGAAATGGTCTCCACCTACAAATATCTAGGTTTCAACATTGACACTGAACTGTCTTTTAAAACCCACATCTCCAAAATGGCCACTAAACTCAAACTGAAGCTAGGTTTCTTCTTCAGAAACAAATCCTGCTTCTCATGCAAAGCCAGGAGAACATTAGTAGCTGCAACATTCATGCCAATACTAGATTATGGTGACGTGCTGTACATGAGTGCTGCATCAAAATACCTACAGTCCTTAGACTCCATTTACCACGGTGCCCTTCGGTTCATTACTGACTCCAGTTATCGCACTCATCACTGTGAGCTTTACGTAAAATCTGGCTGGTCATCTCTCAGCACTCGCAGATACACTCACTGGATATCCTTCATCTACAAGACCCTCCTAAACCTGGTCCCGTCATACCTCACCTCCTTAATACAAACATCACACAGTCATTACTCCCTGCGCTCTAACGATTTAGTCCTCCTGTCAGTTCCTCCTGTCAGAACTGAACTAGGAAAAAGAGCGTTCAGCTTCGCCGTCCCCTCAGCCTGGAACAACTTACAGAAAGATCTGAAACTATCAACATTCATCTCTCCTGGATCCTTTATGTCAACCGTAGTAGAAAATGTCATCAAGAAACTTGACCATTGCAGATGTTTCTAACCACTACTTATCCAATATACATGTCATTGTTGTGTTTTTTTGTCTGCTTGTTTTGTATATAATGTATATAGAAATCTGTCATATCCTGTTGGTTTTGAACTGTCAACATCTGTTTACTGTGATTGTAGTTTTCTTTATTTTCTTTTTGATAAGTGCAAATGCCTATTGCCAATGTGACGTGTGCTGCTGACCACTTGACCAGGTCACCCTTGTAAAAGAGATCTCGATCTCAATGGGCTCTACCTGGTTAAATAAAGGTGATTGATTGATTGATTGATTGATTGTGTGCTATTGCAAAATTAAAAAAGCTGTAGACCCGTGTCCATTTCTTCTACAGATTTGTGAGTAGTGAGTTGAGAACTCCGGGGTGATGTCCAGGAAGTCGAGTTCCAGTGGGGAAGACCTGGTAAGACTTGCCCTTTGACTTGGACAACAGAAGCTCTAACCAGGTGCAGTCAGGTCCTCTGGACAGATTCTTCTTGTTGAAACGTTTCATCTTTTATCCAAAGGACTTCTTCAGTCTGAGGAGCTGTAACAAACTCAGTCTTAAAAATAGCACCTTCTCATAGTGGATCAACCAGTTTGTTGTGGACATCCAGAACCAGCTGTTCACAGCTGAAGAAGTCCTTTGGATAATATATGAAACTTTTCAATAAGAAGAACCTGGTTAGATCATCTACCTGGATTACTGAGCAGCATCAGGACCAAATGATTTATTCAACCTTTGGATTCTAGTTCCCCAGCAGATCTGGAGAGCGTACCCCTCTTAAATGCTTGAACAATGAGATCCTGCTCTTGTCAAGTCCATCCTCGAGGCTCAAGTCCAGTGGTGATGCTGTGAAAAGGCCAATGGTGGGTCCATGCAAACATTTTTGGAATGTTTTTTTCAGCGTACAGTATTTGCCACTTAAATGCAACTCTTTTTTTTATTTTTTATCAACAGGGTGCCGTGCCTCTCTGTGACTCTGAGTCCCATGTGCTCACTTCTCCGTTGACTAAAACAATACAAGCTTCAACTACTGATGGAATCCCAACAGCTTCTGGACTTGGAGATGTGACATTTAAATCTTTTCTTCTGCATATGGCATCGGTGCAGTCATACAACACACAATGCCAAGCGGGGAGGAGAGACCGATTGCATACGCCTCCCGAACGCTGTCCCCAGCAGAAAAAAAGTACTCTCAAATAGAGAAAGAAGCTCTGGGACTGATTTATGGAGTAAAAAAGTTTCATCAGTACTTATGGGGGAGGCATTTCATTTTAGCAACAGACCATCGCCCCCTGGTGACGCTCTTTGGTGAGCACAAGAACCTACCTACCTTGGCTGCAGCACGCATTCAAAGGTGGGCTATCATATTGTCAGCATATGATTACCACATTGTTTTCAAGAAATCAGCTGAACACAACAATGCAGATGGGCTCTCTCGTTGCCCCCTGCCAGAAACAAGCGACACTGGAACAGCATCAAGCTCAGCAGCAGTACATTCACTGCTAACTGAACATTTGGAAGGAGCTCCACTGAATGCGACCCAGGTCGCCCGGGCCACACGTACAGACATGGACTTGTCAAGGGTCTACCAGTATGTCATGGAAGGTTGGCCTACTATCATAGATGAGAGTTTAAAGGCTTATCACAACAAAAGAAATGAGCTTTCAACTGAGATGGGTTGTGTTTTATGGGGAACCAGAGTGATTATTCCCTCAAAAATGAGAAAGGCTGTGTTAAATGAGATCCACTCTGGTCATCAAGGAATGGTAAAATCCAAGGCTTTAGCTCGCAAATATGTCTGGTGGCCGAATCTGGATCATGACCTGGAACAGGTCTGCAAAACATGTGACACATGTCAGCTGGAACAGAAGATGCCGCAGCAGGTTCCACTGCATCCCTGGGAGTTTCCGGGTGAATCCTGGAAAAGACTACATATAGACTTTGCTGGACCTTTCCTTGGTAACATGTTCATGATTGTGGTCGACTCATATTCAAAGTGGTTGGAGGTGTTTCGTATGCCACACATTACAACACAGGCCACAGTGACAAGGCTAAAGAGACTGTTTGCTTCATATGGACTTCCTGAGCAAATAGTCACAGACAATGCTACCACTTTCACTTCTGCGGAGTTCCAAACGTTTGTGACGCAAAATGGCATTTTGCACACAACAAGTGCGCCGGGACATCCTGCCACAAACGGGTTGGCTGAGAGGTATGTGCAGACGTTCAAGGTGGGCATGAAAAAACTGGCACACCACCCCGGCAACGTTGATGACAAACTTTCTTCGTTTCTGCTACGGTACCGTGTGACACCAAATTGCACGACGGGTCAGTCTCCTGCAGAATTGTTCCTACACAGACACATTCGTACCAGATTGGATTTCATCAAACCAAACACCAAGGAGACAGTTCGGAGAAAACAGTATCGACAAAAAGCCCAGCATGACTTCACAGCTGTGGATCGCTCTTTCTCTGTGGATGATGCTGTGTATCTTCGCAACACAGGGGGAGGGACTCACAAGTGGATACCTGGACAGGTTGTAAGACGAACTGGTCCGGTCTCTTATGAAGTTAAAGAGCGCTACTCGGACACTGTGCACAGGCGACATGGGGATCAGCTTCGTGCAAAAGCTGTAGTTGAACCAGATACAGATGACCCTGAAACACCAGCACAAGAGCAAAGTGATGTAAAAGTTGCACCTGAACAAAGTGCTCTGGACTCTGGGATACAACTCCCTGTTCCCTCAGATTCCCAAGTGGTGGTGAGGCGTTCAACACGACCTCGGAAGACACCAAGACGATATCTTGAATAGCTTTGTGTTTATCTAGGCATGACGGTTATGCATGTTATGTTCTATTATTATTCTTGTTACATTAAGGGGTACATCTGAGTTAGATGCAAAAATAATAATAATATTGTCTGATTATTAAGTAAGTACATTTTTGGGAAATTGTTCAGTTCTACAGGGAAATGCACTTAAGTTGGAATAAGTGACCTTAGTATATTTTAGTTGATATAGATCAAGATGTTAGCTCCATTTTTAAAAGGGGATGATGTGGTGTATTTACCCCCATGGTTTTCTGGAGTTGGTACAGTCCAAGTTCAGTGAGATGCGCAAGCACTCACGCTCTTTTTGTCCTCTCTCGGTTTCCTTACTTCAATAAAGAAATACGTAAAAATGGTCCGAGCCTCCTCTGCTCTTTAAGACATAGGATGAGGCTGCATAGAGTTGTGACAAAGTCGGAGCTCAATGTTCAAAAACACTTCTTATTCACAACAAATGTTCTGTTTCCTTCAGTTCTTGCTGCATCTATAAAAAATATCAAATACCTGTAGATGAGAAACTTTAACTTTTAAGTCAAGCTGTTAATGACGACCTCCAGTTTCAAATGAGAACGCTCAAACGAGAACGCTCAAACGAGAACGCTCAAACGAGAACGCTCAAACGAGCAGCAAATCAGCTTAAAAAATAAAACTAGTCCAGTTGAGTTTGTTTGAACTCACAAGGATTACCAGGCCCTGGATGGGACTTAAGTTAACAAATGCTGTGTCTGAAGTGATCGTGGAGTCCAGATGGTGTGGACAGGAAAACGTTTCATCAAAGAATAACTTGACCTGGTTAAAAGTGACATTTTGTCTTTATGTTGCAGTGGACGCCCCGATCTGTGTTAAACACACCTCCGTCCTGAAGGATCTGCTTCCTCTAATAAATATTTTACTGCGGCTGGTGTCACCGCTTTATTTTCCACCTTGCATTTTACTTAAAATTAATATTCATTCATTTAAATTTCTTAAGCGAAACTCCTCAACCAGGATAATCTCACAGCTGCCAACAGCTGCACTTCTCGAGGCGTTTGTTTCTGAGCTGATCTTACCGGCGGCCGGTTCTTTGGAGGGAAACATCTTGTTGTCCACCGTCATGCTGATGTCACAGAAAACCTCCTCTTCATCTCGATCAGCATCCAACTGACAAAGTAACAGAAAAAAATTAATACAGTACTGGTAAGTAATGACTTGGTGTTCGGTTAATGTTTTGCTTCAGAATAATGTCATGGTGTTCACGTAGTTTAAAGTTTGACAGATGATCTCAGAGTCACACTCGGGTCATTTGTGTTTATTTCAACAAAGGCTTTAGTTACACAACATTAACTAGATACATAAATTGCATTTCCAGCAAAAATGAGGTGAATGCTTATTGCAGAAGAACTTGCTGAAAAACTGCTGAAATTAGCTAAAAAAAACAACAACACTGAAATGTAACTGAAATGGAAGAACAAGACTAAAGTAGCAGAAGAAAACAGAACACATATTTGCTGCAATAGGTTTAAATTATTAGAAATTAGCAGAAGATTTAGGAAATGGCAAAAAAACAGAAATTAGCAACAAAAAGCAGCTAAAAAGTAGCAAAAACATCAGGAAGTAGCTTAAGTTATCAGAAGGAAGTGGAGAGAGCTCAGTTTTGAATTAGGCTGAAAAAAGCTGAAATTATTGCAAATAATCTGGAATTAGCTGAAAAAGCTAAAAGTAGCAGAAAACGGCTAAATAGTAGCTGAAATAACTGAAACTATAAATATGCTGAAAGGAGCATAACAAGCTAAAATTACCAGAAATCATTTAATTAAAGGTGGGGTATGTAACATTGTAATGTAGTCTGTAACTTTTCAAACAATATATTTTTAACATATTTCTTCACTCTGTCACTATCTATTGACAGACTGATGTTAGACAAAGTAATCTCTGAAAAAAACTATAGTCCCCTTGCTTCTCTATCAGCATTTATAAAAACACTGAAAACACAAGAGTGACCCGGACAATGACCAGCCAATAAAAACAGAGTTGTTTGTCACGCCCCAACCCACGCCCCCACCTGTCCCAGCCGCAGCTCGTTCTCATTCAAAGGATTGCAAAGCGATGCAGGACTGTTTTTTATGTGACACAAAATGTATTAAATATCCCTTCTTTATCCCAGAGCTGGACTTTTATTTAGTTTTTTTGCCAAAAGTCAAGTGATCGCTTCATCCTTCACTGACAGGAATGAGGAAATGGATTTGTCACGACTCACGAGCGAATTAAAACATGTCCAACGTTGCTTCGTGAACCTCTGCTGATTTCTTCTGGTTTTTGTGTTGTTGGATGAGTGATTCATGGTTTTATTATATTTTTTAAACAGTTATATTATCATATAAACACAGAACTTCGGAGCGCAGAGACAGGACATGTACTGGGGGCGGAGCATTCCAGACATTCCAGACCAGCGCTGACAGACATGAGGAAGTCACGAGCGAATTAAATCATGTCCAAACGTTGCTTCGTGAACCTCTGATGATTTCTGCTGGATTTTGTGTTGTAGGACTAGCGCTCCATGGTTTTATTTTATTTTATTAGAAGGTTTTATTAACACACAGAATATCGCAGCGGCTCTGAGCAGACAGCAGCAGGGGGCGGAGCAGATCCCAAGTTCAGCAGAGCACGGACTGTGCCATATATGGCTCTGAGGGGAGGGAGCTGAATGCTTTTCTGCGCTGAAAATATTTCTAAGTCCCAGAGTGTTCAAATATCGCATACCATACCTTTAAGGTACTTAAATGCAACATATGAAAAAGGAAAACAACTGATGAAACATATCCTCAAGTGAGCATACTAACTTTTTTTCTGTTTTTTCTTCTCCTCTTTCTCCTTTTTCTTTTCCTCTTCATCGTCGTCGTCATCTTCACTAGCCCCGAGTAAAGTGAAGATAATTCCAGTTTGTGAGTTGACACCCACAGCAGTGACCAACATTTTCCCTGAGCCTTCCAGACTGTCTGAATATGTACATATTTTTGGTGGTTCTATTTGAAATAAAATAGATTAAAAGTTGTGGTTTGTCACAGTGTTCTGTTTTACCTACACCACACACCGGGATGATAACTAGCCAGCATGGGTGACCCCATCCCAGCCAGACACCCATCAGGCTCCCGGGGGGCTCCCGGAGCTCAGATGCCCACCCTCGGATCCACATTGCCACTCACCGTTACCTAGTGCCAGGGTGGTCGACTTGGACCAAAACGCTCATTCACTTTAATGGTGGACCGCCGGGCACCTGTACCCCGGCCGGGTGACCCCATCCCAGCCAGACACCCATCAGGCTCCCGGGGGGCTCCCGGAGCTCAGATGCCCACCCTCGGATCCACATTGCCACTCACCGTTACCTAGTGCCAGGGTGGTCGACTTGGACCAAAACGCTCATTCACTTTAATGGTGGACCGCCGGGCACCTGTACCCCGGCCGGGTGACCCCATCCCAGCCAGACACCCATCAGGCTCCCGGGGGGCTCCCGGAGCTCAGATGCCCACCCTCGGATCCACATTGCCACTCACCGTTACCTAGTGCCAGGGTGGTCGACTTGGACCAAAACGCTCATTCACTTTAATGGTGGACCGCCGGGCACCTGTACCCCGGCCGGGTGACCCCATCCCAGCCAGACACCCATCAGGCTCCGGGGGGGCTCCCGGAGCTCAGATGCCCACCCTCGGATCCACATTGCCACTCACCGTTACCTAGTGCCAGGGTGGTCGACTTGGACCAAAACGCTCATTCACTTTAATGGTGGACCGCCGGGCACCTGTACCCCGGCCGGGTGACCCCATCCCAGCCAGACACCCATCAGGCTCCGGGGGGGCTCCCGGAGCTCAGATGCCCACCCTCGGATCCACATTGCCACTCACCGTTACCTAGTGCCAGGGTGGTCGACTTGGACCAAAACGCTCATTCACTTTAATGGTGGACCGCCGGGCACCTGTACCCCGGCCGGGTGACCCCATCCCAGCCAGACACCCATCAGGCTCCCGGGGGGCTCACGGAGCTCCGATGCCCACCGTCAGATCCACATTGCCACTCACCGTTACCCTGTGCCACCCTGGTGAACCTGGACCATTCATTTTTCCCATAGACCGATTGGCCCATTCATTTGTCCGTGGATTTGCCATGGCCGCTGTACCCCAGCCGGGTGACCCCGCGGCAGGCTAACCTTCACCACAGAACCGGGGGGGTCCCAGAGCACGAGTACCCACGATGAGTGTCCCGCTCCTGGGCACAGCTTGTCCGTACAGCCCCGGTGAACCTGGACAGCTACGGACTGAAATGTCCGCGAATCGTCCCATGTTAAAAATGTATACGGGCCAATGGCTTGTACAAAGTGCCTCCCCTACTGGGGGCTAGGGAATGTCTAGCCATTGGCTCATACATTCAATGTTAAAGCCACTCAAACGAAATGATCCGGGCACATGTCCGTCAAAATGCCACAACGAAGCCCGAGGAAGGAGTACCGAGCCTGGATACAGATGATCTGGCGAGTCGGTGGTCCTACGGAGGATCCGTGCAATGGTCAGGGGGGCTCCCTGGTTCTTTACCCAGGGAGGGGGCCACTCAGACAGGCTAAGGGTGGTCGGTGCGTCCCGGGGGGGGCTCCCTGATGGTTCACCCAGGTGGGGGGGCATAGAGTTAGGGGAAGCCTGGTCCGTGCGCACCAGGGAGGGCTCCCTGGTTCTTTAACCAGCCAGGAGGCACCAAGTCCCGGCTACACCTGATCCACGAGCACTCTGGAGCTCCACAACCGCCTGGAGCCATGAGGAAGCACTTGGTCCTGGCTGCAGATCATCCACGTGCACCCTGGAGGTCCAGAACCCAGCCAGTAAGCACTTATTCCTGGGTACAGATGAACCACGGGCACCCTGGAGGTCCAGAACCCAGCCAGTAAGCACTTATTCCTGGGTACAGATGAACCACGGGCACCCTGGAGGTCCAGAACCCAGCCAGTAAGCACTTATTCCTGGGTACAGATGAACCACGGGCACCCTGGAGGTCCAGAACCCAGCCAGTAAGCACTTATTCCTGGGTACAGATGAACCACGGGCACCCTGGAGGTCCAGAACCCAGCCAGTAAGCACTTATTCCTGGGTACAGATGAACCACGGGCACCCTGGAGGTCCAGAACCCAGCCAGTAAGCACTTATTCCTGGGTACAGATGAACCACGGGCACCCTGGAGGTCCAGAACCCAGCCAGTAAGCACTTATTCCTGGGTACAGATGAACCACGGGCACCCTGGAGGTCCAGAACCCAGCCAGTAAGCACTTATTCCTGGGTACAGATGAACCACGGGCACCCTGGAGGTCCAGAACCCAGCCAGTAAGCACTTATTCCTGGGTACAGATGAACCACGGGCACCCTGGAGGTCCAGAACCCAGCCAGTAAGCACTTATTCCTGGGTACAGATGAACCACGGGCACCCTGGAGGTCCAGAACCCAGCCAGTAAGCACTTATTCCTGGGTACAGATGAACCACGGGCACCCTGGAGGTCCAGAACCCAGCCAGTAAGCACTTATTCCTGGGTACAGATGAACCACGGGCACCCTGGAGGTCCAGAACCCAGCCAGTAAGCACTTATTCCTGGGTACAGATGAACCACGGGCACCCTGGAGGTCCAGAACCCAGCCAGTAAGCACTTATTCCTGGGTACAGATGAACCACGGGCACCCTGGAGGTCCAGAACCCAGCCAGTAAGCACTTATTCCTGGGTACAGATGAACCACGGGCACCCTGGAGGTCCAGAACCCAGCCAGTAAGCACTTATTCCTGGGTACAGATGAACCACGGGCACCCTGGAGGTCCAGAACCCAGCCAGTAAGCACTTATTCCTGGGTACAGATGAACCACGGGCACCCTGGAGGTCCAGAACCCAGCCAGTAAGCACTTATTCCTGGGTACAGATGAACCACGGGCACCCTGGAGGTCCAGAACCCAGCCAGTAAGCACTTATTCCTGGGTACAGATGAACCACGGGCACCCTGGAGGTCCAGAACCCAGCCAGTAAGCACTTATTCCTGGGTACAGATGAACCACGGGCACCCTGGAGGTCCAGAACCGGGGGACCCCCAGTGCCAAACATGCCCGCCTTCGGTACTCCATACTCGGGTAAAACCCCAGCCGGAGCCCCCTCCCTGCCTAGAACCAGGAACCTTGCGCTCCGTCCGAACCTGCAGACCCACACTTAAGCACCCTCCCTGGGTTAAGACAAGCTATCCGCGCCGCCCAGACCTCCGTGGTCCTGGTGCTCCAACTAAAAACCTGTGGTGCTGGTGTTCCAACCAAAAATAGACTAACAGTCTCTGGTGCGTAACAGGGGAGGGCTTAAGTCGAGTGTCCCACGTAGTCTCCCCTGCTCGGACACACTCCGCACGAATCTGGCCTCCTCATCCCTGGAAGTCTACCACCTCCAGAACCTTGCGCACCAGGCGAACCTGCGTACCCACACTTAAGCACCCTCCCTGGGTTAAGACCAGAGATCCGCGCCGCCCAGACCTCCATGGTCCTGGTGCTCCAACTAAAAAGAAGTGGTGCTGGTGCTCCAACCAAAAATAGACTAACAACCTGTGGTCCTTGTGCACCTGACAGGGGGAACGCTAACTCGTGCGTCCGACGGAGGCTCTCCTGCTCGGACACGCTCCGCGCCATCCCGGCCTCCTCATCTCTGGAGCTCTGCCACCTCCAGGATTAACACCCACACTTCACAGCTCGTGCGTCCGACGGAGGCTCTCCTGCTCGGACACGCGTCGCGCCAACCCGGCCTCCTCATCTCTGGAGCTCTGCCACCTCCAGGATGAGCGCCCACAGTTCACAGCTCGTGCGTCCGACACAGGCTCTCCTGCTCGGACACGCGTCGCGCCAACCCGGCCTCCTCATCTCTGGAGCTCTGCCACCTCCAGGATGAGCGCCCACAGTTCACAGCTCGTGCGTCCGTCAGAGGCTCTCCTGCTCGGACACGCGTCGCGCCAACCCGGCCTCCTCATCTCTGGAGCTCTGCCACCTCCAGGATGAGCGCCCACAGTTCACAGCTTGTACGTCCGACACAGGCTCTCCTGCTCGGACACGCTCCGCGCCAACCCGGCCTCCTCATCTCTGGAGCTCTGCCACCTCCAGGATTAACGCCCACACTTCACAGCTCGTGCGTCCGACGGAGGCTCTCCTGCTCGGACACGCTCCGCGCCATCCCGGCCTACTCATCTCTGGAGCTCTGCCACCTCCAGGACCAGCGCCCACCGTTCACAGCTCCTGCGTCCGACGGAGGCTCTCCTGCTCGGACACGCTCCGCGCCATCCCGGCCTCCTCATCTCTGGAGCTCTGCCACCTCCAGGATGAGCGCCCACGTTTCAACGCTCGTGCGTCCGAGGGAGACTCTCCTGCTCGGACACGTCCCGCGCCAACCTGGCCTCCTCACCTCTGGAGCTCTGCCACCTCCAGGGTGAGCACCCACCGTTCACAGCTCCTGCGTCCGAGGGAGACTCTCCTGCTCGGACACGTCCCGCGCCAACCTGGCCTCCTCACCTCTGGAGCTCTGCCACCTCCAGGGTGAGCACCCACCGTTCACAGCTCCTGCGTCCGAGGGAGACTCTCCTGCTCGGACACGTCCCGCGCCAACCTGGCCTCCTCACCTCTGGAGCTCTGCCACCTCCAGGGTGAGCACCCACCGTTCACAGCTCCTGCGTCCGAGGGAGACTCTCCTGCTCGGACACGTCCCGCGCCAACCTGGCCTCCTCACCTCTGGAGCTCTGCCACCTCCAGGGTGAGCGCCCACGTTTCACCGCTCGTGCGTCCGAGGGAGACTCTCCTGCTCGGACACGTCCCGCGCCAACCTGGCCTCCTCACCTCTGGAACTCTGCCACCTCCAGGGTCAGCGCCCACCGTTCACAGCTCGTGCGTCCGAGGGAGACTCTCCTGCTCGGACACGCTCCACACCAACCTGGCCTCCTCATCGCTGGAGCTCTGCCACCTCCAGGATGAGCACCCACCGTTCACAGCTCCTGCGTCCGAGGGAGACTCTCCTGCTCGGACACGTCCCGCGCCAACCTGGCCTCCTCACCTCTGGAACTCTGCCACCTCCAGGGTCAGCGCCCACCGTTCACAGCTCCTGCGTCCGAGGGAGACTCTCCTGCTCGGACACGCTCCACACCAACCTGGCCTCCTCATCTCTGGAGCTCTGCCACCTCCAGGATGAGCACCCACCGTTCACAGCTCCTGCGTCCGAGGGAGACTCTCTTGCTCGGACACGTCCCGCGCCAACCTGGCCTCCTCACCTCTGGAGCTCTGCCACCTCCAGGGTGAGCACCCACCGTTCACAGCTCCTGCGTCCGAGGGAGACTCTCCTGCTCGGACACGTCCCGCGCCAACCTGGCCTCCTCACCTCTGGAGCTCTGCCACCTCCAGGGTGAGCACCCACCGTTCACAGCTCCTGCGTCCGAGGGAGACTCTCCTGCTCGGACACGTCCCGCGCCAACCTGGCCTCCTCACCTCTGGAGCTCGGCCACCTCCAGGGTGAGCACCCACCGTTCACAGCTCCTGCGTCCGAGGGAGACTCTCCTGCTCGGACACGTCCCGCGCCAACCTGGCCTCCTCACCTCTGGAGCTCTGCCACCTCCAGGGTCAGCGCCCACCGTTCACAGCTCGTGCGTCCGAGGGAGACTCTCCTGCTCGGACACGCTCCACACCAACCTGGCCTCCTCATCGCTGGAGCTCTGCCACCTCCAGGATGAGCACCCACCGTTCACAGCTCCTGCGTCCGAGGGAGACTCTCTTGCTCGGACACGCTCCACACCAAACTGCCCTCCTCATCTCTGGAGCTCTGCCACCTCCAGGATGAGCACCCACCGTTCACAGCTCCTGCGTCCGAGGGAGACTCTCTTGCTCGGACACGTCCCGCGCCAACCTGGCCTCCTCACCTCTGGAGCTCTGCCACCTCCAGGGTGAGCACCCACCGTTCACAGCTCCTGCGTCCGAGGGAGACTCTCCTGCTCGGACACGTCCCGCGCCAACCTGGCCTCCTCACCTCTGGAGCTCGGCCACCTCCAGGGTGAGCACCCACCGTTCACAGCTCCTGCGTCCGAGGGAGACTCTCCTGCTCGGACACGTCCCGCGCCAACCTGGCCTCCTCACCTCTGGAGCTCTGCCACCTCCAGGATGAGCGCCCACGTTTCACCGCTCGTGCGTCCGAGGGAGACTCTCCTGCTCGGACACGCCCGCGCCAACCTGGCCTCCTCATCTCTGGAGCTCTGCCACCTCCAGGATGAGCGCCCACAGTTCACAGCTCGTGCGTCCGACGGAGCTCTCCTGCTCGGACACGNACATGGGTGCTGGAGTCTAGAACATCTCAACACACACCCAATAAGTAAAAATTGTACCATACATCTACAGCCATATTTGAGTTAGTGTAGGCCCTGCTTATTGTTTTTTAGTGTGATTAAATAAAAGTTGGTTAACTTTTCTTTTTGTTTGTTTCAGTGTGTTCCTCACTAGCGTGATAACGAGCTATTAAACTGCTTCCAACAGTATTTAAAACAGACCTGGAAGAAGCCACTGTACACATTCAGTTCTTGAACAAGCTTAAACAGTCGAAGCTCCTTTCTTGTTCTAGGGACATTGTGAACCTGCACCTGCTGCTGCTCGTCTCCTCCTCCCCCATGTCAGGACTTTCCTCTCACAGCTTTACAGATAGATTCTGCATCAACGCTAAGTTTAATACAATTTTCACTACCCGCCCTTCTCTCCTGCTCTGCGCCTCATGCCAGCAGACAGTTCCTGCTGCATCCTATGTGAAAGCAGCATTTCACTTTTGACCTGGAGTGACATTAGCATGTTTTTGCCTTTTACGTACTTCTGAGTAAACCGTTCATTCCCATGATGCCACTAAACCTTAAAATATATCTACATCATTAGTTACATGTTTTATTAAAATATAACCAATGGTAACATACTTTCGAAAAGAGGTTAAAAGAGGGATGACTCACCAGCACATTAAAAGAGCTGGGAGGTTTAGCTGCCTGTTTGCTGCTCCCTGGCCGTCTCTCACCGTCTCTTTTAATTCCGTTTGCCTCTAATGAAAACACACTGACAGCTAATACCCGGTTTAATTTTACACCACATTTTCCCTTTGAATTGGAGCATTAAATACAAGTGACAGGGCGATCAAGGTGCTTTCACTCCATTGAATACACATACAAAAAAAATGAGATGGCCTTGGCTCTTCATTGTAGCACTCAAGTCCAGCACCTAATTATGAACGGTTTAATTTGGATGCTTGCTCTTATTTGACCCAACAGGTAACAGTCTTTGTAGTCAACAATGAGGGGTAAAGGTAAACCTTCACTCTGAACCTGTCACACTGAAATGAAATGGAGCTAGGTTTTTTAACCTTTGCATTACTACATAAATATGTGCCAGTACATTGTACATTACATGACACTTGCTTCAGTGTACAAGTCAAACAAGAAAATTAGTACATCTACAGTAAAAAAAAGAAAAAAGAAAGCTGTACAAGAAAATATCCTCATGTACATATGAGAGTTTAAATATTAAATATTATTGATCCTCAGTTTATTCACAGCTTCCTATGAATACAGTTCCAAGAGTAAAGTTAGTCATTTTTTCTCCAAAAGTAACATTGTCTATCTAGGTTAGAGGAACTATTTTAGTTAACTTTGGAATTCTTCCAACGTTGTACTGAAAAAAGCAACACCATCATAAAAATGTGCTATTTGTATTTACACATATGCCTGTCTTTTATTCAGTTTAGTACAGGGGTGTCAAACTCATTTTGATCTGGGGGCCGCATTCAGCTTAATCTGATCTCAAGTGGGCCAGACCAATAAACTCATTCCAAAATTACATAGAACGAACAGTAAGTCCACTTTTTTCATTGTATTAATGCAAAGAAGAAATAAATTATAAAAATCTTTACATTAAATTAATTGTCCTTTTACACTTTTACTCAGTTTAACATTTATTTAAGACTTAAAACACATAAAAAACTGATCACAGTGATTGCACATTTTAAAACATTTAGTCAACAAACAGTTTTATAGGACAAAGTCTATTTTTCTAAAAAAAAAATAAAAAAAATCTGACACTCTGTGCCCACTTTTCTCTTTTTTGTCAAGGACATTCCGCTGATGAGGGTGCCCGACTGTCCGTTCCAAGAGAAAAAGCGGGTAAAGCGATTGAACTGACTAAAACACAGCACCTCTGGGTCCTAGAGGCGCTGTGTTTGAGTAGGAACTAACTAAAACACAGCGCCTCTAGCGGACAACATAGGAACTGCAGATTTTTAAGAAAACGCTTCTTTTGTTTTAATAATTCAGATTTATCCTCGGGCCGACTAAACCCCCTGGCGGGCCAGATCTGCCCCGCGGGCCGTATGTTTGACACCCCTGGTTTAGTATGTGGTTAATGTAAAATGTAAAAAAAAAAAATGTAGGAAAAGTTTGTCAAATAAAAAAATCTAATCAGTTAATCAACTCTTCCTTTGGGATCAGTTATTCTTTAATTAGCAAGGTATAACACAAATTAGCTTTGAACCTTTATGAAATGTTAGTGGATGTGGTTAGTGGCATTCTAATGACTGATCTTAGTGATCACTTACCGGTTTTCACTATCTACAAAAAATATCATAGTAATATGACCAAAATTGCAAAAAAGAATAAAATTATAAATACTGTACATCAAAAACAGCTATAGACAAATTAAGAAATGATTTAGTTAATCAAAATTGGGATAATGTTTACGTGGAAGATGTTAATAAATCATATGATGAATTTATGAATACCTTGGAATCATTGTATGAAAAAAATTGTATGCTCAACCATTATACTAAGAAGAAATTTGTGGATCAAAAATGGATGACTAAAGGTTTGAGAAATGCATGTAGAAAGAAAAATAATTTGTATTCTATTTTTTTGAAAAGAAAAACACAAGAAGCTGAAGATATAAGAGGTACAAAAATAAACTAGTGGGGATAATAAGGAAACATAAGAAAGGATATTACAGTGATTTATTGAGTAAATGTAATGGTGACATGAGGGCAACATGGAAGGTTGTAAATAGTGTCGTGAAAAAACATGTAAGAAATAGTAATTCACAAAATTTTGTCATAAATGACAAGGAAACTAATGATAAAAATGAAATTGTTAACGGATTTAATAAATACTTTGTGGATGTTGGAGCAGACCTGGCTGCAAAAATACCGAAAGTTGACAATAATACAAATAATTTAATTGAGGGTTATGTAAACATGTTCCTGGAGAAAACTGATTCCGTAGAAATTATGAATATTGTAAACATGTTTGCTGACAAAAAATCTAAGGACTGGTTGGATATGGACATGATGTTTGTGAAAAATATAATTGGTTATGTAATTAAGCCATTCACATATATATGTAACCTGTCCTTTTCATCTGGAGTATTTCCTGATCGCATGAAAGTGGCTAAGGTGATACCTCTTTTTAAAAGTGGTTCCAAATCTGAGTTTAATAATTACAGACCTATATCATTATTGCCACAATTTTCAAAAATCTTGGAGAAACTGTTTGCAATCAGGATGGATCAATTTGTTGAAAATTTTAATATTCTCACCAACAATCAATATGGATTCAGAACAGGAAATTCAACATCCATGGCTCTGATGGAGTTGATGGAATTAATAACAACAGCGGTGGATCATAAGCAGTATTGTGTGGGTGTTTTTGTTGATTTAAAGAAAGCGTTTGATACAGTGGATCATAATATACTCCTTGACAAGTTACATAGATATGGTATTAGAGGATTGGCATTGAAATGGGTTTGTAGTTATTTGAGTGATAGGAAACAGTTTGTGCAAATGGATGAGGTAAAATCTGAGCTCAGCACTATAATATGTGGAGTTCCTCAGGGATCGATACTAGGACCAAAACTATTTATATTATATATAAATGATTTGGTACAGGTATCAGGACTCCTCAAGTCCATTCTTTTTGCTGATGACACCACTTTTTTTGGTTGTGGTAACAATATTGAACAAACTTTAAAATTAATGATGACAGAACTTGCAAAAATTCTGAATGGTTTTAAAGTTAATAAATTAACATTGAATTTGGATAAAACAAGTTACATGATCTTTAGTAATAAAAACAAATCAATTGATGTTCCATTTTTAATTGATGGATCTGAGATTCTGAGAGTACAAGTACCTGGGTGTTCATCTTAACAACAAGCTGGACTGGACTGACCACACTGCTGCCCTCTATAAGAAAGGACTGAGCAGACTGCATCTACTGAGGAGACTCAGGTCCTTCGGTGTGCAGGGGACTCTTCTCAGGACCTTCTTTGATGCTGTGGTGGCATCAGCCATCTTCTATGGAGTGGTCTGTTGGGGTAGCAGCATCTCTACTGCTGACAGGAAGAGACTGAACAAGATCCTCAGGAAATCCAGCTCTGTCCTGGGTGTCATGTTGACCCAGTGGAGGTGGTGGCTGACAGGAGAATGAGGACCAAGCTTCAGCGCATGCTGGTGTTCCCGTCCCACCCCATGCATCACTCTCTGACAGCACTGAGCAGCTCCTTTAGTGCCAGGCTGCGGCACCCTAAGTGCGTGAAGGAAAGATACCATAGGTCTTTCCTTCCGGCCGCCATCAGACTGTACAACACGCGCTGCTCTTAGTAGCTAGATTTTGTTTTATACTGTTTCAGTGTTTTTTGTACCAATTTGTATTATTTATGTATATAGAGATTTTTTAACATTTTCTGAACTGGTCCCTGTCCTCTATGCTGCTGTGACAATGTAAATTTCCCCACTGTGGGATTAATAATGGCATCTTATCTTATCTTATCTTATCTTCTGAAGCGAAGTTCTTGGGCATCATCATTGATGAAAAATTGTCTTGGAAAATACATGTAAGTTCAGTAAAAGCAAAATTATCAAGGTCTATGGTAAATGGTAAATATAAATGGAGCTTATTTATATAGCGCTTTCCAGCCCCCTGTGAGGGACCCCAAAGCGCTTTACAATACCAACCATCCACCCATTCATACACACATTCATACACCGGTAGCGGCGACTGCCATGCAAGGCGCCTTCCAGTCCTACCGGGAGCAACTCGGGGTTAAGTGTCTTGCCCAGGGACACAACGACACATGGTGTGAGTAACCGGGATTCGAACCTCCAACCTTCCGATCGGGGGACGATTGCCATTACCACTACACCACGGCCGCCCATTTTGCGTCTATTGCAATATTTTACAGATTTAGGGATTTACTAAATGATAAGGCCCCTCCCTGGACTGCCACCTTACCGTGGTGGAGGGGTTTGAGTGTCCCAATGATCCTAGGAGCTATGCTGTCAGGGGCTTCATGCCCCTAGTAGGGTCACCCAAGGCAGACAGGTCCTAGGTGAGGGACCAGACAAAGTGCAGCCCGAAGACCCCAATGATGAGTAAAATAAATGGACAAAATGTTCCCTCGCCCGGACGCGGGTCACCGGGGCCCCACTCTGGAGCCAGGCCCGGAGGTGGGGCACGTTGGCGAGCGCCTGGTGGCCGGGCTTTCACCCATGGAGCTCGGCCGGGCACAGCCCGAAGAGGAGACGTGGGTCCCCCTTCCCATGGGCTCACCACCTATGGGAGGGGCCAAAGGGGTCGGGTGCAATGTGGGATGGGTGGTGGCCGAGGGCGGGGACCCTGGCGGTCTGATCCTCGGCTACAGAAGCTGGCCATTGGGACATGGAATGTCACCTCTCTGGTGGGGAAGGAGCCTGAGCTAGTGTGTGAGGTTGAGAGGTTCCGGCTAGAAATAGTCGGACTCACCTCAACGCATGGCTCTGGCTCTGGAACCAGTTTCCTTGAGAGGGGTTGGACACTCTTCCACTCTGGAGTTGCCCCTGGTGAGAGGCGCCGAGCAGGAGTGGGCATACTTGTTGCCCCCCATCTTGGTGCCTGTACGTTGGGGTTCACCCCGGTGAACGAGAGGGTAGCCTCCCTTCGCCTACGTGTGGGGGGACGGGCTCTGACTGTTGTTTGTGCCTATGCGCCAAACGGCAGCGCAGATTACCCACCCTTTTTGGAGTCCTTGGAGGGGGTATTGGAGAGTGCGCCTCCTGGGGACTCCCTTGTTCTGCTGGGGGACTTCAACGCTCACGTGGGCAATGACAGTGAGACCTGGAGGGGTGTGGTTGGGAGGAACGGCCCCCCTGATCTGAACCCGAGTGGTGTTTTGTTGTTGGACTTCTGTGCTCGTCATGGATTGTCCATAACGAACACCATGTTCAGGCATAAGGGTGTACATATGTGCTCTTGGCACCAGGACACCCTAGGTCGCAGTTCGATGATCGACTTTGTTGTCGTCTCATCTGATCTGCGGCCGCATGTCCTGGACACTCGGGTGAAGAGAGGGACGGAGCTGTCAACTGACCACTACCTGGTGGTGAGTTGGCACCGATGGTGGGGGAGGATGCCGGTCAGACCTGGCAGACCCAAACGTACCATACCATACCATACCATTTTATTTATAAAGCACTTTAAACAGGAACAAGTCCACACAAAGTGCTGGACAAACAAACACGCAACAGGCAACACAGACAATGAAGTACAACACGAAAAACATAAAAACATTGCAGATCATAAATAAAACGATCCAATACAAATCAGCTGGCATTGAAAGCGATGGAGTAGTAGTGAGTTTTTAACCGGGATTTGAAAACCGAGAGGGAGGGGGCCTGTTTGATGAGCAGCGGTAACTCGTTCCAGAGTCTTGGGCCTGCTACAGAGAAAGCCCTGTCACCCCTGCGCTTAAGGCGAGTTTCTGGAACTATTAAGAGTACCTGATCCTCTGACCTCAAAGCACGTGGAGGGACATATGGGTGTATCAGATCCGAGAGATAGGCGGGGGCGAGACTGTTCAGCGATTTGTAGACATACATGAGAATTTTGAATTGGATTCGAAGATGAACCGGTAGCCAGTGAAGGGAGGCCAAGACTGGTGTAATGTGCTCTCTTTTGCGTGTGCTGGTTAAAAATCGGGCAGCTGCGTTCTGAACCAGTTGTAATCGTGCAATGGTGGCTTGACTGACGCCAAGCAGAAGGGAATTGCAGTAATCAAGCCTAGATGTAATGAATGCGTGAATCACTGTCTCCAGGTTGTTTTTTGATAATATGGGCTTCAGCTTAGACAGACGCCTCAGCTGGAAAAAACAGGATTTGACGATCATGTTTACATGACTGTTGAGTTTCATGGAAGGATCCATTATCACTCCCAGATTTGTGACTTTTTGTTTTTCGGACAGGGGTAGAGCAGACAGGTCAATGCAATGGTTTGAGGTTGTGTCATTGGGAAGGAACCAGTGGTGTAGTCTACATTTTTGTAGTGGGTATACTGTGCTTAGAAACCAAAGTACACTGGTTAGTACAATGTAATCGTTAATATATTTTGATTTTTAAGCGTATTGAACATTTCCAATTTTTTTCTTATGTTTATATATGAATAAATGAACAACAAACATTGTACAACAGTTGGCTTTGTATTAAAATCATGTTAGAGAATTTATGCAACAGTATCAAAGCACAGCGTTGCATACCGTTAGATTGTTTCGGAAGCGTTCAACTGCCGTTTAACGTATCGATGACACGTGTCTAATGATAAGTCATGTGTCATTGGGCACTTTTAAGTGGGTATACTGAAATTCTTAAGCTTTTCTAGTGGGTATACTCCGTATGCCTGTGTAGTGGACATGACCTTGTCCACTTTTAAGACACCTGTGTACTTTTGAACTGTCCAGTGATGACCTTTACTGACCTCTCAGTAAAGCAGGACATTTAACACAATTATTCCATTAGTTATAATCTGAGGACATATAGTCACTAAAAGAGACTATTTCTATATCTTGATTTTATTCTAATGTAATCAAGAATAACTTTTCTCATTTTCATGATATGTGCTTTTATGCTGTGTTATTCTGAAATGTGTTAATTACTGTCTTCACTGCTGTGTTTAAAGGTGAAGCCTTCGGGTCACAGAGACCGGACGGTTTTGTTTAGAAACTCAGAGACAGTCTGATGAGCAGGGCTCCAGCGTTATCTGTCTTTTTTCCTAAACATTTCTCTCTGCTGCTGGCTTGTAACCTTGGGTTTGATAAAGCAAGTGAACTCCTCTCTGTGTTCCTGCTTTTAAGTTCTAACTGTGCGGAAACGCTTCAGTCTTTGAATGGACAAAGAGTTTGAATGGACGGAGACCTGAAAGCTCTCTGCCTTGCAGCTGGTCAAGCTTGGTCAAGAGCCAAAGACTAACTTGTCAGCTAGAACTGATGGACGTCTCCATCCAGTTCCCCGAGCAAAAGCTCCAAAGTTCTTAATGAACTTCCTTTGAGAAACATCTCGTCTTGAAGTCAGCCAGAAGCTGCCACATGTTTCTGACGGCTGACGCGGATCCGAGGAGACGTTGGAAGTAAACGACCAGTTCAGACGTACGAGGGCCGGAAGGACTCCGTGCACCTGGGAGGCTGGCAATATCTTTATCAGACGCATCGTCAAAAGGTAAAGAGCGGTTTACAAACGTACCTGGGATTTAGCCGAAGTCGGATGGAATGTGTCATCTCTGGTTACACTCGAGATAAATAACTTAATCTCTCCAACCTCTTATTCCTCCTACTCTTTCCCCTCTCTATCTAAGCTGGAAACTATATTTTTAAGCTAAAAGAGCCCACAGACTAAATATGTTAACATCCAATATTTATGTCTGTTGTGTTGAATTTAAGTGTGCTGACGTTTTAAATTGAAAGAAAGTGAAATCATGTCAATCAAGTGTAATGGTGTTAATTTAGTTGATTTATTCTAAATAAATGATAGTGTCTCTTTGACATATCAAACTAAGTTAACGTCTTTGTCACTTAATGGCTCTGTTTATTTATCCATCATAAAGATCACAGAAATATTGAATAAACTGAAAAAGAAGAGAATCCGTGAATTTACTATTCAATCTGAATAAGTAAATTAATTAAGGTAAAAAGGAGGTCAGTATTAAACTGACCCCCCCTTTAACCCCTTTACAC
>JBBPBX010057505.1:0-22408 GCA_038048925.1 Garcialebias charrua
AATAATTTGTTTAAGAAGTAAAAGGTAACTTCTTTCACTAAAAAACTTACTCAAACCAACTCTTAAAGTGTGGGAAATCAATTATTGAAACACATAACAAAGAAAAAGCTTTTTTATAAGCTAGGTCCTTGGGACCCGAAGGACCCAGGTTCAGTCACGGCATAACTTGTGGTATGTTTGAGCAGCACACCTCATCCCAATTGCTCCCCGGCGCGCTTTCTATAGCTGCCCACTGCCCCACCTGGTGGTGATTGGGTTAAATGCAGAGTCAAATTTCGTCTTGTATGGAAACATACACAGATGACAAAAATGTGACATTATTATTTTACAGACCAGAAACAGAATGCATAATAACAAAAAATGTAAGAGAGAGAGAAAGAGAGAGAGAGAAAGAGAGAGAAAGAAAGAGAGAGAAAGAGAGAAAAACAGAGAGAGAAAGAGAGAGATAGAGACAGAGAGAGAGATAGAGACAGAGAGAGAGAGACAGAAATAGCCCTGTTTCCATCCATTTTCATTTCGAATTTTGAGCTACCTCGCAAATATGTAAATACAAATTAATGCAGAGCATAAGTGTTTCCATCTACTGGCTTGAAGCGCTTTTTCCAAGCCGCGCACAGCGTCATTACGTCAGACGTCAGCGTCATTACGTCAGACGTCAGCACTGCGCATGTCTACAGTAGACCAGAGAGTAAACAGGAAGTAGCGGTTGAAAACAGAACCCGGTCACACATCTCGTCAAAATGGGGAGAATATTTCAGGTACGTGCTGCTGTCGGGCGAGTTGTATTTATTCTGTCATGCCAACTAGTTTTAGCGAGTTACATGTTGTTCGGAGCGGAAACAGCTGATCAGTCACGTGACGTGAATGTGCGCTACGGCAGCACGAGTCGGCAAATGTGTTTCCATCTGTCGTTTTGCGCAGCTGCTCGGTTTCGCAGCTCCCAAAAACCACCTCAAGCGAGCGTATAAACTTTTTGGCGAATTTCAGAAAGTAACTTCGTATTTTGCCGTTTCCATTAAGCTTTTCTGCTGCGATACTTCAAAATGCGCACCTAGAAACCTTGATGGAAACACGGCTACTGTGTGGGGGAAACGCAACTTTTGGGTATGTTAATTAGGTTGAAAGTTTTGCGTTGACATGGGCGAATTCTGTGGATACGACTCTCTCCCCCCCACCCCCCGTACTCATGAATTTACTGTAGTTACCATGCTGGGCCTGTAGATGGCGCTGTGATCTTTGGAACCTTCACTACTGCGCATGCGCCACTGCTGCTTGAGGTAAACAAAGCACACGAGGCAGCCTGTTTTCCTCTCTGGCTAAAAGTTCAGCTACTACAAGTTGTTGTCAACAAGTTAACAAGTTAAAGCTGGAATTTGGATAAGAGTCAACAGATCTGACACCAAGTGGACCGCTTCATCTGCACACCAGTTGCTGACTGGACCGGAACCGAATCAACATGTCTGACTTTAGTCCGTGAGAATCAGCTGATTTACAGCAGCGCTACAAGGTAAACCATGTTCTTAATAATGTGTCCTGGTGTTTAGTTCGATCACAGAACAACCAACTGAGGTTTTATTTTTATTTTTTTCCTGCGAGGTCGAAGCTGTTCCACGAAGCGAACCGGTTCGGATCTGGGTCCAGTTTCCACCAGGATGAAAACAACAGAGTCCAGTTCATTAAAGTTCGGTTAACGTGTTTTTAAAAGTGTTCAATTTAATTCTCAGTGTTTGTGACATGAGTTTGTGGTGTTGAATAAATAAATAAATTAAAAATCAACCTGGTGTCTTCATTTTCAGCAGCATGTTAGGCATGACGTAACGAGTCCAGATAGCTTCATTTAGCTCAGATAAATGTAAATATCTCCCACGCTAACATAAATACTGTTTATTATTGTTAAACTGTTAATATATAGCACATTTAGTATGTTATAGTGCAGCGTGACACGTGAAATGTCCGACTGCCTCGTTAACAGCGACAACTGGATCCAGGCAGCTGGCTCTCTTCCAACACAGATGCAGGTAAGGTGTAGAATAATTAAATATGAGAATCAAAATATATTCCATCAGCTATAGTTCAGAAAGTGGTGCGTGTGTCCACTGTCCAGTCCACCGCCATTGTTAAAATGCCGGCTGTCTGCGCGTGCGTGCTGCGTGCATGTGTTCAAACAAAAGCTCCACGGGAGATGTTTACATTATCAACGGGGGGTCTGCGAAAAACTTCCACCTTGAGAGCAGGGTCAGAAAAGTATCGGTGTCATCGAGGGGGGCCAGCAGCGTCGTGTAGGCGATAAGCAAAGTCGCAAAGAGAAAGTAGCGGTTACACTCAAAATACGCGCCGTGTAAACTGGCCCTAAAATTGCTCTGCATTTTCTCTCGGCAAGTTGGCATAATCAAGACGTCGCATTTGATGCAGAGAAAGCATGCTTGTCGGCAGAAATCCTGCTGCCCCATCTCAGTCTGGCTCTGTATCACTCTGTCACCCAGACAAGTGAGCGGCCCACGGAAGATTCTGGAATCCTGTTGACCCATCTCAGGTATCATCTTGCCCCGAGATGGTCTTTAGCCATCGTTTCGATTCTCAGTGCTTCCAGCAGGGGTCCCCGACAAAACCAGTCTCCTGGGTGGGGCCAAACTCCCTCAGCATGACCCAAAGAGCTGGGCAGAATCCAATAATTAGTACAGACAAGAACATAGGATAATGTTTACATATTTTTAATTCCCACACCCGTATTAGTAATAGTGTTAGAATTGGTTTAGACCAATCACCTCAATAATAGAAAACTTTCCCAAAAACTTATGCCATTTCCCAGTTATGTTTCTGAGTTCAAAACAGGATCGTCAGGAGTCCCAGCACAGACAATTAATTATTATTATTAATTTTTGCTTACTTCATGGAGTCTGTGGAAGGAACTTCATTGACGCATGAGCAGAATATATAATTCAAATGATCACCTTACCCATAAAAATACAATGAAACATTAAAATATTTCCAAGTCATAAAAAATACAGAACTACCAACGTCTCCAATCAAACACTGATCAAGTCCACCTGTGGTTTGATCCGTTGTCTAGTTAAAATCTTTGGGGCGTCCCCCTAGATTTTTTAGGAATCTGTACACATTTCAACAGAGGAAAGAGAAAATGTTTTGGTTAGATATATACAAAAGCAATGTCGTTTGTCCAGATGTCAGTGTAGTTACCAATCATCTTTTAAATTATCTTTTAAATGCTATAAATGTCATCTTTTAAATGCTATAAATGTCATCTTTTACAATCCCTCCTTTGAAACAGTTTAAATATAAACCTAGAACTTTAGAATCATAAAACTAAATTCCATTCCATTCCTATATCATTTTAATCTAAACAATCAACAATTACATAAATTTAATCCCTTTTAACCAATCAAACAAACCAGTTATCTCAGTTCAAGAGTAAAAACGGATAGATGTTTTAGGAAACTCCATCAATTTCAGGATTCTTGTACAGGTCTCTTGTGAATCTCTGTGACTCACTTTATCTGTAAAAACAAAAAGTCAAATGTATGATTTCAACTTTATACAAGGTTTTGAGGTTATAAAACAATTTTCATTTCAGAGTATTGGAAAAAGGCAAGCAGTCCAGCAGACCTACATTCAGTACACTAAAAATCATGTGACATGCTTCTGGCATATCTTGAAAAATGAGCTTAGTGAGTGTTTTTTATCAAAGCAAACTGTAGTTTTGACCATGACACTGAAATCTTTGGATGACCCTTACAGACCAAATGTGGGGTTGAAAACCTTTGCCAGACTGCAGTTGTCATTAGTGACTTTGGATAGCTGGACCATACGGCTCTCTGTCTGCTGTTTTCCTTTGTCTGGAGATACGTTCAACTGTGGGCAGCAGTTCATGGCTCAGCATACAGCAAGACTTTCAGGCTGTCTCCCTTTGTCTGGAGACACGTTCAGCTGTGGACAGTAGTTCATAGCTCAGCACACAGCAAGACTTGACTGGATGTTCCTGCTGTTTTGACAAATTCCAGGACCCTCATCTGGACATAGTTTCATAAAAGTTCAAGTTTGGCACACATTCCAGTTTGTTGACAGTTTTTGCTCCAGTAGTGAAAAGTCACATTGCTTGACTTGACAGTGCATTTCTTTGTTGTTTCAGTAGCGGTGTTTTCAGAAAAGTCACATTGATCAGACCTAGTTTTAGCGTCAACCTGTACACACTTGGTATCTGATCCGGCAATCCAAAAATCAGAGACTCAAGATACAAAACTCAGATGTTTGTGTATGTGTAAGCTTCAGCTGCTAGTCTAGTGGAGACTTATCAAATGTATGTGTTTTCAAAGTCAAAAGTCAAAGTCAACTTTGTTGTCAGAACTGCAATATGTACAGGACATACACAGGATTGAAATTACGTTTCTCTCAGTCCCTCGGTACAACAGTAACCATTTAAACACTAAAACACTGAAACATTTAATAAACATAAGCATAAAATAGTAAAAGTGTAACACTGTCCTGAGTTTTTGCATAGTAGTATAAAAGTATGAAAATTTACACCAACACTAAAACACTAAACATTTAATGAACATAAGCATAAAATGAAATAATAAAAGTGTAATACTGTCCTGAGTTTTTGCATAGTAGTATAAAAAGTATAAAAAGTATATCTATAAAATAAACTGAAGGTTCTAGCATTGACATTTGCAAAGAGTGGCAAAGCAGCATATGAGTTAATGTACACAGTATATGTATGAGGTAGTTGATGTTGGTATAGAGGCAAAGTGGCATATGCAGTAAGGCACATAAGGCACATTGGGCATCCTTAAATAAGGCTAGTCAGAGAATACTGTATATGTATCAGCAGTAGTGTAGATATAAAAGTAGTGTAAATGTAAACAGTAGTAATAAATGTAAACAGTAGTAATAAATGTAAACAGTATTAAATGTAAACAGTGAATGTAAACAGTAGTATGACTATAGGCAGTAATGTAATACAAACAGTGCAAATATGAGAAGTAGTGCAAACTGAATGAGCACATGACCGAGAGTTTAGTGAATAACCCGTTTGATGACACAGAGTCCAGTGTTAAAATCTTTGTGTTGTGTGGTAATGTGTGAGAAAGTTTTTTGTGTTAAGGCAGTTCAAATGGGAGGGGAGGCAGAGCAGGCAGAGTGTTTAGCATCCTGACTGCCTGATGAACAGAGCTGTCTCTCAGTCTGCTGGTTCGAGCCTGGAGACTTCTCAGTCTCCTCCCTGATGGCAGCAGTCTGAAGCAGCTGTGTAGTGGGTGTGTGGGATCACCTGCCATGCAGAGGGCTTTCCGAGTGAGGCGGTTGCTGTGTAAGTCCTGCAGTGAGGGGAAGGAGGTGCCGACGATCTTCTCAGCTGCTCTCACGATGCGCTGGAGGCTCTTGCGGCAGGATGCAGTACATGCACCAAACCACACAGTGATGCAGCTGGTCAGGACACTTTCTATGGCACCTCTGTAGAAGGTGCACATGATGGGGGTTGAAGCTCCAGCCCTTTTCAGCTTGCGGAGAAAGTAGAGACGCTGGTGAGCCTTCTTGGCCAGTGATGCAGTGTTCCTGCTCCAGGACAGGTCCTCTGAGACGTGCACTCCCAGGAACTTGGTGCTGTCTACTCTCTCCACTGCGGTGCTGTTGATGGTCAGAGGGGCATGTTGGGCATCCCTCTTCCTGAAGTCCACAACAATCTCCTTTGTCTTCTCCACGTTGAGAGTGAGATTGTTGTGTCCGCACCACAAGGCCAGGCGGCTCACCTCGTTCCTGTAGTCCGTCTCATCATTGTTGCTGATGAGACCTACCACTGTTTTGTGGGTTTAGCCAGATTTACATCCTTTATCCATAAATTCTGTCCTGATTCAAAAACCCTATTAAATACAATTATCAATATAAAAATCAATTAAAGCCGCAAGCGGTGTTGAGGCCCTCGCAGTTTAGCGTCGGTCCGGCCTTATTGTGGCGAGCGTGGGAACTCTAGCTAGTCCGCCCAGTCGATATCATTGTGCGCATTTGCCAAATATTCAAAATCACATGCAAACTCCAGAGCTCCAGCATTGCCTGCTAGTCTTGTCTTCGCCACGCTGCCACAACCACGCCCACATCCTCCAATGAAAACTTCTAGTGTTTTAAAACACATCAGATCAATGTATTATCTGCCTTCTAGCACAGGATCATCTTGACTAGGTCATGGGCGTGAGAGATAGAGTGGCTTTAAACCACCAGAAAGGTGTGAAATTTGTGACCAAAACTACCCTTTGACCCAAAATGGCCGACTTCCTGTTGGTGTTGGACCAGGGCTCCAAGAGACTTTTTTGTAGGTCCTGACAATTTACAAATGTATACCACGTTTCATAATTCTGGGATAAAGCATGGCTGGGGGCTGATTTTTAAAATAAATTCTAGGGGGCGCTGTGGAAGAATCAGGCCACGCCCACTACATATTGGACTGCAGTCCTGTCGAGGGATGGACAAATATCGATCTTAGAGAGTTTGGTGCAGTTGGGAGCTTATATTAGGAAGTTATTCCATCTTGATGTTTCATGGAGAATGGCCAGATTTGAGGCTTGGCCACGCCCACATGCTTTGACATAGAAAAATTATTTTAACAACTTTTGACCTTCAATGCGTCAATATTGTGCTGACCGAGTTTGACGCCTGGATCTCAAAAGCTCTAGGACGAGTTCGCTCAGATATGACGTCAATGAAATAGACAAAATTGTGACTTTGACCTAAAATGGCCGACTTCCTTTTGGCTTCGGACCATTGCTCCAAGAGACTTTTTTGTAGATCCTGACAAGATATACATGTGTACCAAGTTTCATAATTCTGGGATAAAGCATGGTTGGGGGCTGTTTTTTTTAAATATTGTAGAGGGCGCTGTTGAGGAATTAGGCCACGCCCACCAAGTATTGCACTGGAATCCTGCAGGGGGGTGAACAAGGATCGATGTCAGTGAGTTTGGTGCAGCTGGGCTCAAACTTGTGGAATCTAGAGCAAAACGTATGGCTACGGCGTGACCTGTGACTTCGCCGCGCTACCACGGCCACGCCCTCTGCTGAAAACCCTTGGCGCTTTAAAACAAGTGAGACCAACTTGTTATCAGTCATGTGACACAAGGTCATCTGGATTAGGTCAAGAGAGCCAGAGTTGGACCTTTCCAAGCAAAAAAAGTCACTTCCTGTTCTGAGGGGGCGGGGCTTAGGTGAGGTCAGACTATGACAACATAGGATCGTCAAGCATCCAACCAGGATCCCTCATGCCAAGTTTGGTGTCAATTGACCTTTAACTGACAAAGTTATAGCGTTTTGTTTGTTTCGGCGAGTACGCCAAGTTCACCGCTCCACCACGCCCCCTGAACATATACGAAAAGTCAATTTTATTGATAACTTTTAAAGGCCCATGCCTTAACTGCATTCTGACCAAGAATGAAGCCGATAGGTCGAACGCCTGAGAAGGAGTTCGTCAAAGTTCGACATGAGTAAAACTGAAAAATGACCAAAATTTGACCTTTGACCCAAAATGGCCGCCTACCTGTGCATTTTAGAGGGTACCTCCAAGAGACTTTTTTTCTTGAATTGGGGAGATCTACCTATGTACCGAGTTTCAGATCTGTACGACCTACGGTTTCCCCCAACTCACGTTAGGGGGCGCTATAGAGCAGTTTGGCCACGCCCACTTGCGATTACACCAGAATCCAAAAATTTTAGTTGGGGGACAATTTTGGGTGAAGTTTGGTGAGTTTTTGAATATGTTAAAGGCTCCAAACAGCCGCGCAAAGTGACGGAAAAATAATAATAATTTAGAAGAAATCGAGCAATTACAATAGGCCTTCGCAGCGCTTAGCTGCTTCGGGCCTAATTATCTTTTAGCCAAACTTATATTGGAACATCTGTCAGCATTTACCCTTCAAACGAGCCATCCTGTTTGTACAAAAAGGGATTTCAAACCACTCTTTAAAGTAAAAGCACTCAAATTCATAAAAATAAAAACATTAATTTAACTTGAACCAAAACTCAAAACCAATTTCCTATATACAGGTAGTCCCCGATTTACGAGCGAGATCCGTTACAACGAGGCGCTCGTAAACCGGAAATCTCGTAATTTGGAACGGCCGCCATTTCGCTCGTAAATCCGGAAATCCGCTCGTAAATTGGAACGGTTTTCGCTAGCGCACCTAAAAACACTCTATTTTCATCTAAAAACTACTTTTGAGTGCATAAAAATGATCGGAAACGTGTGTTTATATGCTTAACTTGCTAACTGAAGTGAAAAAACACATGAAAACTCAGTATTTTTTTCGTTTTTTCCAAAAATGTGCAGCTCGTAAGTCTGGAACCTCGCAGATCAGAGCGCTCGTAAATCGGGGACTACCTGTACATTCATACATCCTTAAATTCATAAATCCTAACAGTTCACCACTATGCTTGTCATGCATAACCTAAACCAGTATATATTTAATTAAATTCAATCAAGTCTATGTAATAGCACTAAATTACCACTGAAACCCTCTTCAGGTACTTTACAAAAACATACACAAAAGTCAATTTAGTAATCAAAGTATTTCCAAAATGGTTTCCCTTCTTAGAGACAAGTGGGGCCAATAGGCTATATGCCACGGACTTCCGTTCCAGCACTTCCGCATTCTTCACCCGTAAGACGCACTTCCGGTTTGCAGTCAACACGGTGTTAGCGATGGCGTTCTTCACGAGATCTCTGCAGGACTTGCCGACAGTCACTGTTAATAATGTCTACAGAATAATTCAGACCTTCTCTAAAGCGCCCACATCTAAGAAGGATAAAGGATTTAAGCTTTGTGTCCAACTACATAAATAAATATGAAGGTAAGTCGGTATTTGTTTTCAGTTCACCAAACTGCCTCATGTAGGCTAACACAGCTAACATAGTTAGCCTTGCTAATCTGTTGAGTAAACGTGTTTTGTCTGTACAATGTTTTCTTATTAACACAAATGTTAGTTTCAAACAAGGAGGCAGGAGAAGTCAGTTAGGGCTGAGTGTTTACAGTCCATGAGGAAGAGAGCCAGAAGCCCCACTGTTTGAGTCAAAGCCACCTGACAGTTCAGTTTCAAACAAGGAGGCAGGAGATTTAGAGCAGATTTAGAAACAAAAGTTATTTTAATTCAAGTTTGTTTACAAAAGTTGAGCTGAAGTCAAACCTGTTAAATCACTGTTTGTAGCAGGCCTTAATAAGAGATGTTTTCTTTCACTGCACAGGACACGGCAGGTGTTGGTGATGATGAGGGAACCCCTGGTCCATCCTAGATGTTTGTGAGACGTGGGAAGACACCACCGCTACAGCTCAAACATGAGGGAAGCAGTGAGGAGCTGAGATTGGATCCAAATACAAACAAGTTGTTCCACTGAGGCACTGTAATCTGACTGATTACATGTTTTTAAATCTCCAAAAGCAGTCGAGGAAGCTGGGAGTTAGTCAGAAGATGTAATAATAATAATATAATTTAAACAGTGTTTAAATATTGTGCCTCATTTAGCTTGACTCATACGTTTTGTACAGTAATGTAACATTATCATCAAATTTCTTTTTAATAAAATGGCTAAAACGACTCTAAGCCTGTCTTAAACCAAAATACAGTACACATTTTTTTTGGGTGATAATACATCAATGAAGACAAAAGTCAGAATGTTTTGAACATTTTATTTTCTTACAAGTAGTAAGTAGTGTGACTGTAGTGTCAGGGTAGTCCTTGAAGTCTGCAGGTAGATTTTTATGTATCTGCTCTTCAGGTAGAGCCGAGTACTGTCAATAAAAAGTTGCTGTGAAAATCCGTCTGACCGTGGACTGATGGACACCGTACGGGTCAGCAAGGTCCCGTTGCTTTGATCCAAGGTCAAGGTCATTTAAGAACAGGAAGAACTCAACGGGCTGCAGGGTATGGGTTGACGGGGTGGTGTGGTTAAATAATCAATAAATAACACTGAACAACTGGTAATAACTAATAATTAAATCTCAATGTCACTACTTGTGCAATAACCTGTCACACAACCTGTGTAATGTTGATTATGTGCATACATATATATGCACATAAAGTTTTAAATATATATATATACATTATATATAATATATATATTATTATTATATATACTGTATGCGTATACTATNCTCATACGTTTTGTACAGTAATGTAACATTATCATCAAATTTCTTTTTAATAAAATGGCTAAAACGACTCTAAGCCTGTCTTAAACCAAAATACAGTACACATTTTTTTTGGGTGATAACACATCAATGAAGACAAAAGTCAGAATGTTTTGAACATTTTATTTTCTTACAAGTAGTAAGTAGTGTGACTGTAGTGTCAGGGTAGTCCTTGAAGTCTGCAGGTAGATTTCTGCATATCTGCTCTTCAGGTAGAGCCGAGTACTGTCAATACAAAGTTGCTGTGAAAATCCGTCTGACCGTGGACTGATGGACACCGTACGGGTCAGCAAGGTCCCGTTGCTTTGATCCAAGGTCAAGGTCATTTAAGAACAGGAAGAACTCAACGGGCTGCAGGGTATGAGTTGACGGGGTGGTGTGGTTAAATAATCAATAAATAACACTGAACAACTGGTAATAACTAATAATTAAATCTCAATGTCACTACAGTACTTGTGCAATAACTTGTCACACAACCTGTGTAATGTTGATTATGTGCATACATATATATGCACATAAAGTTTTAATATATATATATATATATATATACATATAATTATATATTATTATATATACTGTATGTGTATATATTTATATATATATATATATATATATATTTAAAACTTTATGTGCATGTTAGCTTATATTACTAGCTTGAAATACTTGCAGTAGTTAATTCAAATTCATCCTGCTGCATTGTTATATCCGTCTCTCTTCAGGACTTTGTGAATATTATAATTACTTTTTCACTGTGCATGCTTTTAGTATACGTACAGTAGTTTGTTCTTTGATTTTTAGCAAGTCAAATCTGCTCTTCTCATCCTGAGCACTTCATTGTACTGTTAACTCTGTGTTAACCTGTATAAGACAAATAAACACAAGTTGAACTTGATGGGGAGTTCCTCTCAGTTCTTGGTGAACACCGACCATGAATGGCAGAGCAGTCACATCAGGAGGTCAGATGATGCAAACCTGGAAAAAAAAAACAAGTGTTCATATTTACCTACATGACCATAGATGAGGGTAGGAACGTAGATCGATCGGTAAATTGAGAGCTTTGCCTTTCGACTCAGCTTAGTTATATCCTAGATGTTATTACTGTTTTTCTCTTACATTTTGTTGTTGGATGTAACTGGGACCCTGTGTACATAATCTCGTTTCATCACATGTACCACATGCGGTGCAAATGACAATAAAGTCTCTCTGACTCTGACATGGGGTGGCCAATGGTGGCCTTGACTACCCCAATCATTTGAGTAAACTATACTTTTAAGTATCTTGGATTTTGATGTGTCAGAACAATTTTCAAAAGGAAACTTTCTTATTCCTAGATGCAGCCACACATCAAAATGGAAGTCAGTATCTCTCTTTTTTTTTTTTACAAGTTACCTTGCTTACAACATGCATAGACAGACGAACAGAGGTACAGCATTTCCAATTCGCCCCTTTTGCTCCATGACCGGGGACAAAAAGGCTTCAGCATAAAGTCATCATAAAATGGGTCCTAAGAAGCACAAACATCCTCAGTTACATTCTTTAAGACTTCAGGAGCAAAGTCTGGCCTGTCTCTGGACTGATCCAAACATTTGTCTTCACATGTCTCTGTTTCTCAAAGTAACCGTGGTGTTCAGTATTGACTCAGTAGCTCAGTTCCAGTCCTCTTTGTTCAGTTTGTTATTCCACCCTTAATCTTACATTGACTGGTACTCAGAACCAGCAGGGAGATCAGAGGGAAAACCTTTCAACGTGATTGTAATGCAGCTTAAATATGTTCTTCTCATAAACGCATTGTGTCGTGATGCAAGTACCCACCTCCTCGTTTCAAGTTATTGTCTAATAGTGCGCTTAAACCTTCTCTTCTAATGCACTTCTTGTAACCCTCATGAAGCTGACCCTCTGTCCTATCGGTGGCAGGAACAAACAGGAACTTTCAGATTGCCACAATAATCTGCCCAGCTTTTGTTGTGTGGTCTGGGAGCGGCAGAACAACGGGGCTCAATTTATTGGTTAGGTCTAATCTTTTTCTTGTCCTCTCTGTCCTGCTCCCTTTCATTTATGTCATAGACTCTCTACAACTCTTGTCTGGATTAGTGGAGTGCTCCGACAAATATACTTTCTGCAGATGCCAGGGACACTTTTTGTTCTCCATTGAGGAGCGAAAAATTGAAAATGGAAATACCCTCTGACCGTCCATCCAACTGTCCATCCGTTCGAGCCTGTTGTGAGCATTATAATTTAAAAAAGTGAGATTGTAACTTCCATTTTGGTGCGTGGCTGCGTCTAGGTGTAAGAAAAGTCACAAAGTTGAGTTGCTACATTAAAATCCAAGATGGCTGCCACAGTGTGTAACCGACCATCCCTATTACAGTATTTGAGGAAACTACACTTTCCATTTTTTATAATGCTTGTATAGTTTATTTAAATAATAGGTGTGGCCAAGGCCACCATTGGCCACCCCCTGGCTCCACCATTGCACCAGATGGTGGATAAAACTGCCCCCTCCACTTGCCAGGATCTATCCCTTTGACATGTATCTCAAAAACTACAAATATTTGCTGTTCAAATCCCTCGGCAAAAGAGGACATTGGCACATCCCTTGTCTTTCTTCCACCGTGGCACCAAAGGGTGGCACTTGCTGACCAAAAAGAAAGATTAAAAACTCAACATAAATGATCTGATATGAACATCATTTGTTCCATATGCAGACCAGCAACAGGTTTGGAAATAATTCCACCCCAAGGCAAAAATTGTGTCACCGCAAATAAGGCAAAAGTGTTAGGCAGTTGCCAGTGTGCCTGATAGTGAAACAAAACGAGTGAGTGAAGGCCAGCAGAGCCACAAGATCGTGTTAGACTTTTCTATGACTTGACAGAGATTGATATGGGTCACATTGTGGATTGTATGATGCAATTCCCCAACATGTAGGGAGGGTTTCCAGATTTCACAGAGACTTGACATGGAAACAATAGCTGTGTTTCCATCCATTTTCATTTCGATTTTTGAGCTAATTTTTGAAATCTCGCAAATATGTAAATACAAATTAATGCGAAGCAGAAGTGTTTCCATCTGCTGGCTTGAAGCGCATCTACCAAGCCACGCACAGCGTCATTACGTCAGACGTCAGCGTCATTACGTCAGACGTGAGCACTGCGCATGTCTACAGTAAACAGGAAGTAGCAGTTGAAAACAGAACCTGGCCACACATCTCGTCAAAATGGAGAGAATATTTCAGGTACGTGTTGCTATCGGTCGAGTTGTATTTATTCTGTCATACAAACTAGTTTTAGCGATGTTACATGTTGTCCGGAGCGGAAACAGCTGATCAGTCACGTGACGTGAATGTTCGCTTCGGCAGCACGAGTCGGCAAATGTGTTTCCATCTGTCGCTGTGCGCATCTGCTCATTTTCGAACATCCCAAAAACCACCTCAAGCGAGCGTATAAACTTTTTGGCGAACTTGAGAAAGTAAATACGGATTTTGCCGTTTCCATTAAGCTTTTCTGCTGCGATACTTCAAAATGCGCACCTAGAAACCTTGATGGAAACACGGCTAATGAGTACATGAGGGACACACACGTTGTGAAGTTTCTGGTCACCCACGATGAACCACACAAAGGAAAGATCATATTGTGTACCAAGTATTATAGAACCCCTGACATCTGAACACAGACATTGGACACTTTAGGAATCTGTTACAGTGACTGGCACCTGCCAGATTATTGGTCCCCTGTCCCACGGGAAGGATGTCAGAACAGAGGAGGTCGAGTTTGTATGGTGCCGTAAATGGGGGGTTTGGACTCATGATGAATGAATCTCAGTTATACATGATCCCCACCCAAAACAACATTAAGTTCATGTTTTCTTGTTCTGAGGGCAAAAATCCAAACCTGCCAATGTTGTGGACTCCCAGTGTCACTCCTGGCATCAAGGGGAGGGGATTCGTAGGTCTCTTCTGGTGGTGATTCAGGGAACTCCAGTGGGTACAGCATTGCTGTCATCTATTGACCCACATGAGGTAGCACCTTGATACACGTTCAACAAGGCAACTCTCGCACACACAACCAGAGGCTAATGCCTGATTGACTCATGTTAAGGATCTCATGGTCAGCCAGGTCTCCCAATCCTTCCCAAATCAAACATGAGGGATCATCCTGAACGTGAACTTTGACCCAGTGCTGATCTGCTGAATCTCAAGACCACAGCTGTGGGCCGACGTACAGGTGAGAAAACAACGGGTGTCTGCTTCAAGGACCACGGCTGGAGGGGTCTCACACTCATTTGATCTGAAGTTCTAATCATTGCACCTAGTGCTGGGCAGCGCTAATCCAAAAATTAGTTCCGCTATTTCTAAAGCACTTATAATAATAATAATAATAATGTCACATTTTTGTCATCTGTGTATGTTTCCATACAAGACGAAATTTGACTCTGCATTTAACCCAATCACCACCAGGTGCAATGCTAGCGGACGCTAATGCTAACACGCTAACCGCCATTTTAAACAGGGCAAATGGCAAACTACTTTTTTTAATCCAGCAGATTTGACCATTTGAACCGGTTAAGCTCAGAAAAACCTTGTGCTATAAAGTCACAGCTAAGAAATATATTTTTTCTCAGCAAAGAAATAATAGTTTTTACCGTGTTTTCTTGGAAAGTCCTTAGCTTCTGTGGCCGTCGCGGCCGCCATTTTGAAGAGGGCAAATGGCGAACTACTTTTTTAAATCCAGCAGATTTGACCATTTGAACCGGTTAAGCTCAGAAAAACCTTGTGCTATAAAGTCAGCTAAGAAATATATTTTTTCTCAGCAAAGAAATAATTGTTTTTACCGTGTTTTCTTGGAAAGTCCTTAGCTTCTGTGGCCGTCGCGGCCGCCATTTTGAAGAGGGCAAATGGCGAACTACTTTTTTAAATCCAGACGCGTCGCGTAGGCCGCTGAGAAACATCCATAAGTTCACCCTCCATGTTAAAAACTCTTCGTCTGACTCTTCGAAAACAAGCAATAAGGCTGCAGAGTAACACACTGGCTGCTAACTGCGCTCTCTCTAGCCAAGAGACTGAGGGGGACGCTTTTTTGTCACGGACCACATCCGGCGCTGACAGGATATGGTCTGTTAGCAGTCGTCCGGTTGATTTAAGAGCCCGTAAATAAGTTTTTTCGTTTTTACTGATAGATAATTAGTTATTAGCGGTACTGCATTTTAAATAAAAATAGCGCAAATAAATAAATAAATAAATGTCACATTTTTGTCATCTGTGTATGTTTCCCATACAAGACGAAATTCGTCTCTGCATTTAACCCAACCACCACCAGGTGGTGCAGTGAGCAGCCATAGAAAGTGCCCGGGGAGCTGGGGAAATAGGTGTGCACTCATAGACACCCCAAGGTGTGTAGTGGCCGTGGCCGGGGTTTGAACCTGTGTCCTTCGGGTCCCAAGTCGGCAGCCCTGCCTCTACACCATCTTGGCCCCATTATCCGCTTATGAATTATAAAAGTTAGTCAATCCGCTATAAAGCTAACAAATTGTTTAGGTTCGCTGTAAGCGGATTAGCGCTTTAGCGCTCCCCAGCGGTCTGGCGCCCACCTTTGATTGCACCAGTGCTGGGTAGCGCTAATCCAAAAATTAGTTCCGCTATTTCTAAAGCGCTTATTAATTTATTTAGGTCCGGAATTTCAAAAGCGCTTATGTATTAGCAAAGCTAGCGGAAGCTAATGCTAATGCGCTAACATGCAAATTGCGAACTACTTTTTTTAATCCAGCAGATTTGACCATTTCGTGAAACGGTTAAGCTAAAAAAAACCTTGTGCTATAAAGTCAGCTAAGAAATGTATTTTTTCTCAGCAAAGAAATAATTGTTTTTACAGTGTTTTGTTGTAAAGTCCTTTGCTTCTGTGGCCGTCGCCATTTTGAACAGGGCAAATGAGGCACTGACGCGTCGCGTAAGCCGCTGAGAAACATCCATAAGTTCACCCTCCATGTTCAAAACTCTTCGTCTGACTCTTCGAAAACAAGCAATAAGGCTACAGAGTAACACACTGGCTGCTAACTGCTATAGAGAGAGCGCTCTCTGTAGCCCCCCATAGCACGGTGGGCAGCACGGTGGGCAGCACGGTGGCACAACTGGTAGAGCTGCTGCCTCTCAGCGAGAAGGTTGCCGGTTCAAATCCCGGTCCGGGGCCTTTCTGGGTGGAGTTTGCATGTTCTCCCCGTGCATGCGTGGGTTTCCTCCGGGTACTCCGGTTTCCTCCCACAGACCAAAAAACATGCTTGTTAGGCTGATTGGTGACTCTAAATTGACCCTAGGTGTGAGTGTGAGAGTGGATGGTTGTTTGGTGTGAGTGAGACAGGTCCCTCTTGTAAATGAGTCGCCGTGACTCAACGAGGCTAGCCTGTATAAATAAAGGTTGAATGAATGAATGAATAGGGCGGGGACCGCTTTTTTTCACGGACCACATCCGACGCTGACAGGATATGGTCTGTGAGCAGTCGTCCGGTTGATTTAAGAGCCCGTAAATAAGTTTTTTCGTTTTTACTGATAGATAATTAGTTATTAGCGGTATTGCATTTTAAATAAAAATAGCGCAAATCCACTTATGAATTATAAAAGTTAGTCAATCCGCTATAGCGCTAACAAATTGTTTAGGTCCTCTATCAGCGGATTAGCGCTTTAGCGCTCCCTAGCGTCTGGTGCCCACCTTTGCATTGCACTATGGTCACATGACAAGTCAGCGTACATCGTTTCTTTCATTTCAGTCGCTTCATTACCTCTTTTTTCAGCAGTGAAAGTGACAGCATGCCTCACCCCACTTTTAAACTCTAGATGAAAAATACAAAAAACGGGGACCCCAAAGTTTTAATGAAGTCATTTAATATTTCAAAAACAGTATAATCATCTAGCACAGTAATGGTGAGACTGGTCAAACACTGGAGACAAACAAAATACAAAACAATTCATGACAGAAAATAAGCAGAGAAGACTAAAACGCGTCAAATTAGAGTACAGTCCATGATTAAGAAGCATGAATAGCGTCGTGTCCCGTCACTGCTACTGCTGGATGAACCCCTGAGTTTGAAAAGAAATAGTAGAAATGAGAGAAGTACAAAGAGTAAAAAGTTGGCAGTTTTCTACATTTTTAAGGAGAAAGAGGTTGTCGGATGACGTGCCCGTGTAACAACCCTCTGTTGACACCACACACGATTGCATTTTCAAGTTTTAATATTTACAAAACAGCGTCTACCACCAACGTCCGCGTCAGCCGAAGGCGCAACGACGACAGCAGCGATGCTGAGAATACTGACTGGAACAAGTGAACACGTTTCTTAACTCAAATGTACAGCGCTTTGAAAGAGGGGGTTCCTTTTTAAGCCTAATTCAAAAAAGAGGATGAAAGAAAAACACCAAACACAAAAAGTGGTGACACGTTTTTACAGGATGGAGTTGAGAGGCACCAAACACGCTGTGCAAGGGGGGGCTGCATGAGGCCTTCTGTTTCTCTGGTGCAGGCCTTCTCTCAGTCCAAAACTGCCCCCTGCAGTCTGCTCAGCTGGTGCAGATTTCTGGAGATGAAGTGGGGGGGCCACACCTGGAGTTGAAGTGATCCTATGAAGCCAACATAGTATGAGCCAACCAAAGGCAACAGGTTTGCTCTGCAGACACCGGAGAGGCCAAGTCTTCATTCCCAAACATGCAAGGCTACAAGAAGCCATGAGCCTGCTCCTGTCTGTTAAACACGTTGTAAAGACGTGGCCCCTTCGTGTCCGCAGGTCGGCTGAAGTCCTCCGAGCTGTCAGTCAAGTCACTGCTGGAACACGTCATCACAAACACAAGACAGAGTCCAGAGGGAGTCAGTCCTGACACATATGTGTTCCATGTTTAAAACCATGCAGGGCTGGGGGGCAGTGAGCTCCAGGTCAGGCCTGACAGCTTCATGACGTTCTGATTCAAAGAGCACGCAGGTCAAACAGTTTCTTCTGTTTCTATCTAATCACATTTCACTTCTAAACTCTTCATTCTTCGTTGATTTAGAGGCTGACGCTCGGCGTGGCCTCTGAGCATCAACAGATCATTGACAGATCATTGACAGATCATTGACAGATCATCAACAGATCATTGACAGATCATTGACAGATCATCAACAGATCATTGACAGATCATCAACAGATCATTGACAGATCATCAACAGATCATTGACAGATCATCAACAGATCATCAACAGATCATTGACAGATCATTGACAGATCATCAACAGATCATTGACAGATCATCAACAGATCATTGACAGATCATCAACAGATCATTGACAGATCATCAACAGATCATCAACAGATCATTGACAGATCATTGACAGATCATCAACAGATCATTGACAGATCATCAACAGATCATTGACAGATCATCAACAGATCATTGACAGATCATCAACAGATCATCAACAGATCATTGACAGATCATCAACAGATCATTGACAGATCATCAACAGATCATCAACAGATCATCAACAGATCATCAACAGATCATCAACAGATCATCAACAGATCATTGACAGATCATCAACAGATCATCAACAGATCATTGACAGATCATCAACAGATCATTGACAGATCATCAACAGATCATCAACAGATCATTGACAGATCATCAACAGATCATTGACAGATCATCAACAGATCATCAACAGATCATTGACATTTGATTTATTTACTTCATTCATTTCTTTATTGTAACACAGAAAACACTTATTTTCAGCTGTTTGTGCTTCAGCTGCACTCATTCTTCTGAGTGTCCAAAGTTCTGCTCCTTCTACAACACCAAGTACAATCTGAGTTTCTTCAGCCTATAAGACCCCCCCTCCCCCCTTCTCTTATTTACAAGACCTGGAACTTCCAGGAGTTCTGGTCCTTGTAGTCCAGGCAGTCAGCAGCGTTGAAGTTGAGCTTCCAGGCAGCTTGGTCCTTGTAGTCCAGACAGTCGACGGCTCCGAAGCCCAGCGAGGCGGCCGTGTAGCCCTGGGAGGACAGGGAGGCGGGGGACTGGCTGAGGCCCCCCATGGAGGAGGCCGTGATGGGGCTGAGGGCCCCGCCGGTGCCAGACAGCTGCGGGTGCATGGGAGACAGGTAGGAGCTGCAGTCCAGACCCGTGAAGTAGGAGGAGGAGCCCGCGTAGCTCTGGCTGTAGGCGGGGGCCTGGCTGTAGGTCATGGGGTAGGCGGTGGCGCGCTGCATGCAGGGGGTGGTGGAGGACAGGGGGTCCGGCAGCGGAGAGATGGAGGCCGGGCTCCAGATGGACACGGTGGCCGCGCTGGAGCTTGGGGTGATGGCGGTGCCGGGGGGAGGCGGCTGGGGGCTGTAGGGCCCGTTGGACGGGTTGGCGCTGGCCTCCGTGTTGGCCTCGCGCACCGGGGAGGCCTTCTTCTTCGGGGGCCGCGGTTTGGACTGGCCCGTGCTCTGCTGCTGCTGCTGGCGGCACTTGGCCCGGCGGTTCTTGAACCACACCTTCACAACCAGAACAGAAGAAAACAGGTGAGTTGACAGTAAAGGTCAAAGTTCAGTGTGAAGTGTTGTCAATGGTCACCTGCACTCTGGACTCGGGCAGGTTGATCTTCAGGGCCACCTCCTCCCTCATGAAGATGTCTGGGTAGCGCGTTTTGGCAAACAGAGCCTCCAGGATGTCCAGCTGCGCGCGCGTGAAGGTGGTGCGCTCCCGGCGCTGTTTGCGCGGAGTGTCTGTCCAAAACATCATCATCATCATCATCATCATCATCATCATCATCATCATCATCATCATCATCATTATTATTATAATAATATTATCATTAATGTTATTATTATTTATTATTATTATTATTATTATTATTATCATTAATGTTATTATTATTATTATTATTATTATTATTATATTATTATTATTATATTATTATTATTATTATTTGTTCATGTTCTCTGGATTCAGGGTAAAAGCTGCGCAGCAGGCCGCGAGTTTTAAATCTGAGCGCATTTAATTTATTTTACAGGCTCCAGAAAATAAATGTTTTTATTCCATGAAGGACAAAAAATATACTTTTCTTTGTTGTGTTATAATAACTTGTTAGTTTGCTTCTTTTTACAAACTGTGTCAATACTTTTGTAATTGTTTCTCAAACCTCTCTGTTGTTTTTCTTTTTTTTTTTTCAAACGAAAATTGATAAAAAAAAGTTTCTCAGTTTAAATCGTTTGGTTAAATTATTTTGCATCCACTTGTTTAGCTCTTATTTTAAGAATAACAAGAAAACAAATACTGTAGTTAAGTGAAACATATTTGGGGCCTGTGAATATATTTTATATGACACAAAGGAAATGTACGGAAGGGCATTGCATTCAACCATGAAAATATTTTTTTGGAGCTTATGTAGTAAAAACGTGATAATTATGTAGTAAAAACGTGATAATTATGTAGTAAAAACGTGATACATAAGCTCCAAAAAAATATTTTCATGGTTGAATGCAATGCCCTTCCGTAGAAATGTTCTGTTTGTTCGTTAATGGTTTCACAGATGGAGGTTTGTTCTTCTCCTAATCTGAACCTGAGCTCAGGTTCACACCTGCTGAAAACAAAAGAAGAGTGAAAGCCGACAGCTGCTGAGCATCCCAAACAAAACGAGTCCATCATGAATAATAATCATAATATTAATATGAGTGCATCACAATGAGCTGCTGTAAATGGGTTAAAGCACCAGATTGGGATTAAACCGGTGTGAGAACAGCCCGGCCTTCCGTTCACACACATCTTCATTGTTTTCAGTTTGTCATCCTCTAAACGCATGGGTCAAGTCAGAAACGGGTTCTGCTGCAGAACCAGGCAGAACCTCACGCGCAACACATTCTGACACGTTGTTTCAAACGGGGTTTTTAAAAAGGTGCGTAAAGTATTTTTTTCTTCCATTTTACGCATCAAAACTTCAGTCAAACGTTCAACGCGTAAACAGCAATGATGATGATGTGCAGGTGTTGATGTGCAGATGTGCTGCAGGTGTGCAGGTGTGCAGATGTGCTGCAGATGTGCTGCAGGTGATGTGCAGGTGTGTACTCACTGGGGTATCCCACGGCGGCGGAGTGCAGCAGGTCCATGCCGGGGCCGGACAGCGTTAACCCGTTCACGGAGTAATGTGGCTGTTTAATGTAGGACATCATGCTCCTGCTGCTTTAAAACACTCCCTCACTCTCTCTCTCTCCTTCTGTGGGGCCGGGGGCCGCCTCTCCTCACTTCCCTCGGGGGGGTTGTCTCTCCTTCTCTCTCGTCCTTGCCTCTCTCTCTCTCTCTGCTCTTGTTGTTTGTTTGTTTGTTTGTTGTTTGTCTCTCAGATGATGCCTCGGCGTCTCGTCTCTCTCGTGGCTCTGCTTCCTGAAGCTTCTTCACTTCTGCTGGTTGGAAACACACAATGTCAAGCTCCTCAAAGACAAACAGCTGGATGCACAAAGTGTCAGGAGGATGCCGGCTCAGTTGCAGCTGCTGCTCCACCTGCAAGGTGCGGAATGGCACGGTGCGCGCCCTGATGGATGCTGGATGGAGATGTGTGGCGGTCAGGGTCAGGGTGAGGCAATGAGGCAGGCGAGGAGAAGACTGGCTAATTAGAGGAAACTTCTGACTCAAGTCCACGCAGAGAGACCTCCCCCCTCCCCTCCCCTCCTCCCCACCTCTCTCTCTCTCTCTCTCTCTCTCTTGCGCAAACGCCCACGGATTTCCAATTCTTCCCCGTCCTGTCCTGTCCCAACTTTAGTGTCTTTTGTTGGTTCTGTGTCCCTGCACGGGTCACACCGGAACCAAAACCCAAAGAAGTTTCATGCAAACATCTGGAGCGAAGTGTTGCTGAAACAAGTGGATGCTGTCGAGGCCGCTTGAAGGTCCAGAGCTGCAGAACTGAGCCACAAAGAACTGGACCGGGTCCGGACCGGATTAAGAACCAGCACAAAGAGCTGCTTGTTCTGCTGCTAAATCTGCCTCTGATCCCCAACAGACTCCTGCACCAGCCACCCCTGCACCCTATAATAATAATCATAATAATTATCATAATAATTATATTCTTCTTGTGGAGTTCATCAGACTGTTTCATCCTGAATTTAATTTATTTATTTTTATTTATTTATTTATTTATTCATTCATTCATTTTACATTGTTTTAAAAGAAAAACCTTCTTACATGTAATATTAAAAGCAAAAAAATAAAAAAAATTAAATGAAAGGAGGCAGGAA
>JBBPBX010057506.1:0-22408 GCA_038048925.1 Garcialebias charrua
GAATATGATGAGAGTCAGAAGATGAAGAACAATAAAGTTTGAGCCAACGTTTCCCTGAAACTACGACGTAAACAAACAGCCCCAGCAGCGCTGCATGTTTTTTAAATTCAAAATAAAACAAATTCATCAGAAGAAAAAAAACACTGAATGAAAATGTGCAGAAAGACGAAAATAGTGTTTTAATATCTGCCCCTTGTTTAAAAAATACAAAATAACTACAAACAAACAACAACCTTCACTTCACCTGCACCACACCTTCCCAACAACTTTGATTTAATCATATTTTAAAACATATAAATAGTTTTAGAAATGTTTATGGTGATATCAAGTCAACACAATCCTGTTTCCTGATTTACAACTCAGCTCCTTCAAACTAGTCCTAAATGGAGGTTTTACAAACATTTACATTCCCTTCAGGGTTTAATAACTTTAAACAAATTTTAATTGAATATTTGGGGGGTAATTTTTTTCAGTTTTATACATGACTTGTAAAATACTATGTTCAACCAAATCATAAAATTTTAATAATTTAAACTGATGAAATATTTGTTGGGTGACCATAGCACTTCCTACTAATAATTCTTATAGCTCTTTAAAAACAAAACAAAAAAAAAACAGGGTTTGTAATAGTTTTACATGCTTTTCCCCAAACTTCAATACAACAGATTAAATAACAATCATTACATTATTCAATATATTCAAAACTTTGTCATTCAAAAACTATTTTACTTTATACAGTAATGCAATTGATTTTGTTATTTTTATTCTTAAGTAATTTCCATGAGATTTCTATGTCAGCTTCTTATAAATAACAACACCCAAAAGTTTTATTTAATTAACTATGAATTTCAATGCTGTAAATTTTAAAGATGTTTAAAGTTAAAACTATTAATATTGACACAGTTGAGAATTTTATGGCAAGAAAGTTCATGCTCAATAATCCACGTACCAAATCCAATAATTTTCAGTCGGGTCATCTGGACAGTTTCTTTTTATAGAAATTGGATGGAGGATGGAGGGTGAAACGTTTCTATAAAAAAGAAAGTGTCCAGATGACCCGACTGAGAATTATTGGGTTGAGAAGTTTATGTTTATTTGATGGTGATTTCCATCTTTTTGGAGGCTAAATACAAATACAAGGAGAACATTAATTTATTTGTATAGTTTATAGTTTTTTTTAGGCTTTTATATTGTTTATATCGATATCGAATTATATCGTTATCGACCGAAATTAAGAACTATATCGTGATAAAAATTTTGGCCATATCGTCCAGCCCTAAGTACTGTACATACCCAAAGTTGAGTAAAAAAAACATTAAAAAGTGAATTTTGAATCTGTGGTCCCCTTTAACAGAGAATTTAAACAAATCTGTCAAATGTTGAGAGAATAACATCTCAAACCCTGCAGAAAACTGTGTGGTGTAGTTAAATGTTACTTTGTTTAAAATACAAACCTAGTATTTCTTGAAGGTATGGAAATTGCCTGCTTCCCGAAGGTTTTTCTTTTCATTCATTATTGTGAGATGTCATACTCAGTATTTGATGGATTTACTCTCAGCTACCACCACATCAAATTTTAGCTCAATAGCTGTAAAATTGACTCAGTTATAGCCATTTCTGTGTTGGCTAATGGTGATTTTCTGGGGTACCCATTTTTAATTAGATGACTTCAAACATTAATGAGTTGTAGATGTATATGAATGATTATTTTTGAATCATTGGATTAAAATCCATCCGGTGGTTTATGAGGTATTTTTGTAACAGACAGACAGACAGGGGTGACTCCAAGTTGATGCCAACATTTTAGACAAAGATCTTGTGCAATGAGCAGCATTTGGAGGAAACATTTAGGATGACTCTCCGCTACAACCAGTGATGGCATAGTTAAATTGAAAAAGTAACTTAGTTAAGTTACTGATTAGTCCTTGGGAAAAGTAACTTAGTAAAGTTACTGATTAGTCCTTGGGAAAAGTAACTCAGTTAAGTTACTGATTACTTGATTTGGAAAGTAACTAAGTTAGATTCAGAGTATTTGCGGGGTCTTGAAAGTTATTATAAGTTGATAAATCAATTTTGGGAAAATTAAGGGTCTTGAAAAGTATTAAAAAGTCTTGAAAGCGATTTGATGAGGTATTATTTTTTTTGCTGTTATTCTAGCTTTAAATAATTTGACAGCAAAAAGTATGTATGACTAATATTTGTTTTCCTCACTGCGGAGGATTCGGAAACTGCTTCGCACAAATTTAGAGTGTCAGTTTACAACAGCCTTTATGGCTAGGCCTAACTTGTGCGCATGCGCAGCTGCTTTATCTCCAAGCTGAGTCTGTGTGTTCGAGTAAGTTGCCGCGAGACTGTGAGAAAAATGGGTAAATGCAAGTTTTCGGACTCCTGGTTGGAGATGCCTGATTTTCAAGAATGGCTGAGGCCTGTCGCCGAGAATAACTGTGTTTATTTCTTATTCGCCATTGTTCAACCAAGTTACTTTAAAATAGCTACGAGTCTTGTTGTAACCTAAGCTATATTTTCTTAAACCTAGTCGTGGTTCAGTTTCTTCTTTTGAACTTTTTTCTTTCCACTGTATCTCAGTTCTGTTGTAGGTTTGAGATTCACGGATTTAATTGAAAACAACAGCAGTTTTGTAAATCAAAGATTTGTTGCTTAATAAAACAAAGTGACGATAAGGTCTTGAATTTATTTTGGAAGGTCTTTAAAAAGTCTTGAAAAGGTATTGAAATTAACTTCATTATTCCTGCATATACCCTGTGGCAGTAACTGGGCATATCGGTCGAGTGAAACACTTCCTGTTTGCATGTAATTTTGATTAAAAAATTGGTATATTTTTAAAATTATTTGTGATATTAACAGCTGTTGTTTTTTTATATATATATTTCAGTGATAAACTCTTCCCAGCCTTTGGATTCGGAGCCAAACTCCCTCCTGACTTTCAGGTCAGCGTTTTAACAGACCAGCTCTGTTATCTAGCTTTACTTGAACAGATTTAAACATTTTAAATACCTTAATGTATAAATATATATTTGTTAAAATTTATGTTAATTTTATTGTTTCGTAAGTTATGTTTTGTTCACATTTTAAACATTTTGTTTGTTCTACAGGCGGCACATCATGAGTTCGCCCTCAACTTCAATCCTTCTAGTCCCTACTGCCAAGGTATACACACACACGCGCACGTGCACGTTTGTATTTCAATTATTACCAGATTATAATGACTTCCATTCATTTCATTTGTAACTCTAAAATCTTATTTTATTATCTGCCTAACTCAATCCACACTTTAGTCTAAACCAAACATTTTATTCAGAAATGACGTCGCACCGTATTAGGACTGGTCTTTGTTCCTCATTAGAACTTCTGCCAAAATAAAGAAAAGAAAAAAGCTTAAAAAAATGGAAGAAAAAAAACAGGTACTCAGACACGCATACAGAGATTATAAATATATGTTTTGCTTTTTTTAACTGGTTTATTGGAAGCCGCTTTAGATAAATTTGAATGTTTATTCATATTACAATAAACTAAAATATATAAAAACTTTTTATGGTTTTTACTCTATTTTCTAATCACAGTTTAGTTTTTTGAGAAATTTGTATTGTCTAAAATTGTATTCAAATGATCTTTTACCGATATTTTATGGTCAGATCGTATTTATGAGATCATAAAACATAATTTTTGTATTTTTAATAAAACTAATCGTGCAGAAACAGATGGTTTAATTTGGTGACTGTTCTCTGTCCTTACTTTTGTCTCAGTTTTTTTATTAGCTCAGATAAAAATGGAACATTTTGTGTCTCAGGCATTCAGGGGATTGTTGAAGCCTACAGGATGGTTTTGCCTCAGATCAGACTCTCTGGACCCACAAACTTCTCCCCCATCATTAACCACGTTGCTTCCTTCGCCCTCAGCGCCAGCCAGGCCAACACAGCCTCTGTGAGAACACACACACACACACGGGACACACAAAAAGTTTCAGATTCTGATTTACTTTTCCTTTCTGCAGCAATACTTTGTCCTCCTCATCCTCACTGACGGCGAGATCACTGACTTGGATCAGACTCGGGACGCCATAGTTCGAGCGTCGAGGCTGCCCATGTCGATCATTATCGTGGGGGTGGGACCAGCTGATTTTAAAGCCATGGAGCTTCTGGATGGAGACGATGGCGTGCTCAGGTCCACCGCGGGAGAAGCCGTTTCTAGAGACATCGTCCAGTTCGTTCCGTTCAGAAATTTCAAAGATGTAAGACTTTTTTGCTCTTATGTATAATTTAGACTTTTAAAGAAAGGACAATGGTGGAGCGTTGCTTCAGAAGTCCTACAGATACAGCAGTTATTCTGTATTTATTACTTAGTTTAAAGGTTCCTAACAGCAGTGTTGTGTTAATGTTGTATGCGTCTCCCTCTGTCCAGGCTTCCACGTCGGCTCTGGCTCAGGCTGTCCTCGCTGAGGTCCCCAACCAGGTGGTGTCCTACTTCAAAATGAGAGGCCTCGACCCGCTGAAACGAGCAGCTCCCAAATCCTAAACACTCTACCTATGCTGTTTAACCCCACATTCCCCAAATCCACCTAAACTGCTGCCCCCACACCCACCTGTCCTATTCCAAACCCATTTGGGGCTCAGCAAGAATATGTATGATGCGCAAACCAATCAGAAAAGACCACTTGGCGCTTCCCAATAATCATGCCAAAACTGAATATCGTTTATTTTTTCCAAGTTTTATGACCACTTAATTTTCACAGTTTTGCTCTTGAGCTGTTGAATTATAGATTTACACTTTGCTGCTTTTAATCTATGCAAATCACATTTGTTAGCATGTTTGTAACCAACGCTCTAACAAATGTGTGTGTGCGTCGCACACACACACACATTTATTTAGGCTCTACATTCCAGCTCAGTAAGGTTGTTGTAGTATCTGAATTAAACTGGTTCTATCTGTCCTTCTGGTACAGGGGTCCCCAAGCACCAGGCCACGGACCAGTACCGGGCTGTGGATCATTTGATACTGGGCCGCATAGAAAGGAGAAAAGTTTCATTTTGAAATATTTTTCCATTAGTTTGCATGGTATTTTATTTTGAAAATCAATCACTTGCACTTGCTTAATTCAAGGTTCTTTATTGTCATTCGCATTGCATGTTGTACATGAGGTGGAACGAAATTGTGTACACAGGGTTCCATTTACAGTACATCCAATAACAGCCAAAATCTAAAGTGTAAAAAGAAACAGTAAATAAGGATCTAAGATATAAACTATGATCGCTAAACGAACGGCACGCTACAAGATACAAGAGACGCCAGTGCAAAACAATACACTGAACAGCAGCAGCACGATTCTCGTAGGTTCATTTTGGCTATAATTTACATGCTTAATGTGAACACCAACATAAACTAAACTAACATAAACTGGGATTTATTCAAAGCGTGCAACAAAAATACAGAAACAAGGTGCCAAAAGTGAAAAAGAAAGAAATCTACAGCAGCATGGTCCTATTGGCAGAGTGGTTCTGATGACTGAGGTTATCTTAGCAGCATGGTCCAGTTAGCAGCATGGTGCTGACTCATATTGACTCAGTCGGTTTTCTTTTTTCATTCACCGGTAAATAAACTAAATTTAACAACTTTAGCAGAAATTAGTAAAAAAAAAAAAACACAGATGAGAGCTTCTTTGAAAAAGGGAACAAATCTGATGAAGAAACGGCAGAAGGCTCAACAACAACTGCCACCAAAATAAAAGATGCATTTAAAAGAAAACGAGTCCTAAGGGTTCATCGCATCAGTCAGGTGTGTCAAACACTGAGTGTGATAATCTTCTATCCATCAAAGCCCTGAAACCTTCAAAACTGCATCACCACATGGAAACTGATCCCCCTCCATTAAAAGACCAGCTTTGAGTTTTTAAAAGTAGAAAAGTTACACTGTAGTTCAGAAACAGCTGCTGAAGTCCGCCATTTCCCTAAATGTCTGCACTGAGATCATAGTGGCTAACCGCAGTAATAGAATCAGCTTTATTGTCATTGCACCGAAGCACAACGAAATTACGTTTCAGTGCAGCCCGTCCGAGTAAAACATAAACAGACATGGGGGGGACAGAGGTGTCTGAGGCTGTGGCCCCGTGAGAGGCGCTGCCTTTTTCGTTTAGATGGGCAAAGAAAAACACGGAGAAGGGAAGGTATATTTAAAAAAAATCATATCTCACACTGTCCTAGATGGGACACGGAGTGAAAGTATGAAAAAATAAAACAAAAACAACCAGAAACAGCAGCATATTGGTGTCATCATGATACATTTATGCATGAGGAGGAAGGCAGTGAGTTTGTCCGTGGACACTGCCAGATAGTTCCATAGTCCTGATAAGAGATGGTGCAGTGTCTTATCAGCCGGCTCAGCTCTGACACAGGTCCACAGATGTCCTCGGGAAGGGAATGGGTGGGGTGGGGGTGGGCAGAGCTTCTTGTTCACACAACATCAAAGTCAACTTTATTGTCAGAACTGCAATATGTACAGGACATACACAGGACCGAAATTGCGTTTCTCTCAGTCCCTCGGTGCAACAGTAACCATCTAAACACTAAACACTAAAACATTTAATAAACATAAGCATAAAATAGTAAAAAAGTGTAACACTGTCCTGAGTTTTTTCATAATAGTATAAAAGTATGAAAATTTACACCAACACTGAAACACCAAACACCCCTAAAACACCAAACACCCAATGAACATAAGCATAAAATGAAATAATAAAAGTGTAATACTGTCCTGAGTTTTTGCATAGTAGTATGAAAAGTATAAAAACGTAAATCTATAAAATAAACTGAAGTTTCTAGCGTTGACATTTGCAAAGAGTGGCACAGCAGCATATAAGTTGATGTACACAGTATATGTATGAGGTAGTTGATGTTGGTATAGAGGCAAAGTGGCATATGAAGTAAGGCACATAAGGCACATTTGGCATCCTTAGATAAGGCTAGTCAGAGAATGCTGTATATGTATCTGCAGTAGTGTAGATAAAAGTAGTGTAAATGTAAACAGTAGTAATAAATGTAAAGCAGTAGTAATAAATGTAAACAGTATTAATAAATGTAAACAGTGAATGTAAACAGTAGTATGACTATAGGCAGTAATGTAATACAAACATTAATACAACATCCAGGAGAGTTTGAGATAGTTGGCCAATTCAAGGCCGATACAGGGAGCCAGATTCAGATAACATTTATTTTGGGTCAGGCCAACTGCTTGATTTCGGTCTACCTCATAGTTCTACTGGTACGGCTCAATGGCGACTCCAAACAGCCAAATTGTGTGGTCAACACCGCTGGGCCGAGTCACATTCACATCCCTGCTGCTGGTCCGTGGTGCCAAAAAAGTTGGGGAGCCCTGGTCTAGTAGACATTAGTGGAACAGCAAACGAAGGTTCCCTCCATGGCGGATCATTCTCATTCATATCTGTACTAGCTGTGTGTGTGTGTGTGTTTCTGATTAGCTTTAATGATTCGGTGCCAACACTTTGCACTTTTCTTACACATAAAATGCTGGAAAAACTATGAAATGTACTCGCTTTCCTCGAAGCCTTATAAACTTTACTGTTGCCTTACTTTCTGTTGGGCTGCAGCTGTTCTGTTGCTCCTCAACCACTTTATCTTGAATGGTTAATTTCTTCTGTTACTGGTTGTTGTTCTACCATCTTGGCTCACGGTGCAGAGCTGACGAGCCACTTTTCACCCTCAGTCAGTATTGCGTTCAGGTCAGCCAGCTCATCAGGTTTTTACCATTTTTACTTTTAATTAATCGACTGTAGTGTTACATTCAGGTGTTACTGAGTCGTCTGAGCTCAACTTGTTGCCATGCAGGGACCAACAGTCTAGACTGTGACAACTGTGGTTAAATTCAGGACACGCATCACGAATAGACAGAAAAGAATTGAGACTCGTTAAGAGTTGTCGTGTGGCCCACTTGATAACACTTCAATGAAATAAATCTGAAATTTCACCAAGTTTTAGTTCCTCTTTGAACTGGAATGATCTGAAAACACAAATAAATGTCAAATGTGTCAAAACTCCTGTTTATAAAACCACATTTATATAATGAAACTGCACTGTTGCCCGCAGGACGTTGGGCACTTTAAGTCACTTCTAATTGTTAATTTTGTGCCTTTTTCATGTTTCAAAAGTTAAATAAGAGGAATGCAGAAAAGAAAAAGCTTCTTCATTTTTAAACAGTCTAGACTTTTCTGTAGATGTTCAGTTTATGTTGTTTTAGTTTACAGCAGAGATGGTCTTGTTTGGGAAAAGTTTAAACGTTTTTGCTAAAAGACCCCACATTGATCGTTTGTACTTTTTTAAGATGGTGAGGTGTTTCTGAAAATGATTACTGTCAAAGCCTGGATTGCCTTATTTTATTTGTTGCCACACGATTTCCATACAAAACCATATCTCCCATTCCTGTCCGCTTAAAAATTACGTCTTTTTTTTTATTGAACAAAACCACTTTAATGGATGGGTTGAGATATTTCCATGTATTTCTGCAGTATATCGTTTGTTCAATGTTGCCAGGTTCCTCGTAGCTTTTAAACCTCTACTTGAAGCCAAATCTTGTATTGTTTTTTTTTACACAATTTGGGAGCCTCATATGTTAAAAATGCCCCTTTGAATAAACAATAAATCAACCCTTTGAATCCCAACAAGTGTTTGTATTCCTTTATTTGTACAAGCTGTATTTTCACTGCAGCTCTACGTGACGCACGCTGTAACTTCGTTTTATTCTGCAGGTTAGAAGTTGAAACATTTGGGAACATTTGTGTTCAAGTGTTTACAGCATCATGGGGGAGTGGTGGCGCAGTGGTTAGACAGTGGGCCTGTGATCGAAAGATTGCTGGTTCAAGCCCCGGTACCAACAACATCAAGAAATGTGGGTGGAAAAAGGTGAAACACTCACACCTGCCTCCACCCTCATTCACCCCACTCTGGGCCCCTGAGCAAGGCCCTTAACCCCCACCATCTGCTCCCTAAACGGCTCTTTTGAAAATTTGTTCTCGTGGCTCAATTATTGTAAAGCGCTTTGGGGCTCCTCACAGGGGGCTGGAAAGCGCTATATAAATAAGCTCCATTTACCATTCAATGAGACTACCTGGATAAATAAAGGGTAAATGAAAAATGTGAATAATATATTGAACTAATTGGCCATTATATCGTTTGAAATTATAATTATAAAGCAACCTTTGGAAAAATGTTGAAGTTTAATGAGCAGAGCTGCTGTTGTTTCAAGTATAAATCTTTTTTTTTTTTTTTGGCCCACCCTTGTTTTGCTGCTGGTCTTTTGGCTCAAACTGTCCATGGAGCTCAGCTGAGAAAAATAAATACAACCAGAAATCTAAAAAAGCAAAGTCTGGTCCTCTGGACATTCAAAAAAAAAAAAAGGAGTAAAGGAAGCCATCTTTGTGAAAAGAAACCGCCCATCATTAAACAGGGATGGAGGCCTCTGGGTTCAACTGTCCCCCTCTTACAATGCTGTTATTGCTAGTATCACTCAGTCCTCTGTGAATAGCAAACAACCATCAGGGTGCCAACAATCCATCGTTAGGCTGATGGTCCTCCTTTATCATGTGAGCAGCTGATTTCGGCTTGTCATCAGCCAACTGGTTGTGTAACTGTTACGACCCGTGAAGGCAATAACATTCAAAGGACGCAGGAGAAAAGGTTAAAAGATGTTTATTTTTACTATAACTAAAAATCTGCTCCAGGTTGCCAGGAGCGTTTTTGGATCAGCTCTTCTGGAGTCTGGAGCCCACCTTCACATCTTCAGGCGTCCTTAAGAGAAATAATAAATGATTAAAAAAGTAACAAACAAATGGAGGGTCAGTGAGTCAGGCCAAACTGAGGAAAACGCCGTAAGACAGATCCATACCCTTATGGGGCCGTCGAAATCCTCTAGGCGGCGGACTATGGTCAAAAGCCAAATAAAACTCCTATAATTGGAAAATGACGAAAAACAGGACTACCCACACTCACTGACCAAAAGTATCAAAGGAATGAAAATAATAATAATAACACGAATCCCTCTTTGTAGCCCTGAGGCTGATAAAGAGTCCAACAGGTTTCAAAAAGGTTTAAAAAAAAAGATCACAGCGGTCAAAAGTCCCAGAATCCTCAGAACCCTCAGGCGGACCTGTGATTCCTCTCAAAGCACTCAATACTCTATAGCTAGAGTCCACACACAAGCTTCTGTTAGCTTAATCACACACACTCTCCAGTGAGAGTACACCTACTTAAAGGCCAGGAGGGACAGAGGACCTCCTTGAGTTACNTTGTTCAACTCCCCGGGACCAACAATAACATTAAAGGAAAAGGTGAAGCACCTACACCTGCCTCCCTCATTTTCCCCACTCTGGGCACTTGAGCAAGGCCCTTAACCTCCATCTGCTCCCAATCTCCTCCCAAAAATCAGAAGTAAGACAAAACAAAAAATGAGATATATTGACATTACTGTTGCAAAAGTGTTAAATAAATAATTTATTGAAGGCATACGTTTATGATTAGCTGCATTTTAATTTATGACTGGAAGAACTTTGGGAAAAGATTCAAGTTCATTTTTTGTAACAGCGGCCTTATGTTTTTTTTTTTTTTTTTGCCAAAGAGGAAACTAGTTGAGCAACTATTTGCTTTATCAAACATTAGAAAGACCTGCCCAACGGCACACTTAAACAAGCCCACATGTACAGTTTTACAGAGAGTCAGGGATTTCTACCTGCTGAAGCTTCAGTCATGTAGACGGGTGAGCAGAGACGGTGTCCATCATGTCCATCAGTGTGGATCTGAAGAGGATCTCCAACCTGCCGGGGCGATCGGACAGGAAGGTTGAACTCTCCTTCAGAGGTAAACTCTACAAACACACCTGGCTGAGCTCCTCGTTCATTTTCCTCCCAGTAAAATACTGTACCTGTTTGCTGTTTCTCTAAGGGCCGGAAAGCCTTTCCTCAAAGTTTGAAAAGCAAATCTTGACAAAACTTTGTCTTTAGTCAGCCGAGGACAGTTGTGTAAAACCAAAGTCCTCAGTTCTCATACATCTACTGAAAAAACAAAAATAAGCCTTTAAGATGTCAAACTTGGAGGTTTATCGAACACGTTTATTAAGCTACAGATGTTAAAGATGCCATGTTTGTTCTCATCAGGAGGAAAAGACAAAACAGCAGCCAGGGCTGATTTTCCCCAAAATACAGTTCATCATGTTTCTCTTGTAAATGAGTCCCTGAGGCTCAGGGGGATTAACTTGTATAAATAAAAGTTGAATGAATGTTTAATTTGGCTAAACAGGAAGTTCAGTGGGACCCCCTCAGCTGATTTTTAGGCTGCATTAGTCAAATGTCTGATGTAAAAATACTTTAGTTACATTATAAAAAAATAATAATTTCATTACAAAAAGAAAGCCTCAATGAAGTAATCAGAATTTTTAAAAGTAAAAAAGACTCTTAAATAATGTTAAAATAAAAAAAGGTGTAATTTAGTTCAAATTTCTGCAGTTTCTCTTAAAATATCTGTGGTTATTGGGTCTGAGTTTAATGAAAACAAAAATGTTCTGCATTCCTGTAGAATAGGGCAAAAAGCAAATTTATTATTATTATTATTATTATTATTCCCTAAAAGTCCAGTAATTTCAACAAAACTAAAATCAAAACCCATAAGGCAGAAGAAGACAGTTACTGACTCTTCATTCGACTCTCAACTTTGATAAATCCTCTGCCTTTGTCGTCCCAGTGAATTGTTTGGTTTGGGTTTCACCCGCTGGATTACGACTGAAGACTGTGACTCCCGTTGCTATGGTAACAAGTCTGTTTGTCCTCCAGGTTTCACTCATAAAACCCGAGTGCTGAAGTGCGAGAATGTGGCCATCTTCAACGAGGTCAGTAACCGTGTTCGTGCTGCAGAAACAGCAGATTGTTTTGAGAGTTTGGTGAAATCAAGCGGCCTCCAGGTCTGAGAAGTGAAGCCAATTAATGTATCCTGCATGCTCTCTAGTGGCCAGCAGGAGGGTTTGGCTACAAACAGAAGTAAAAAATAAAAAACACATCTCAGATTTTATTATTATTGAACATTTTCCTGCTGCGTTAGCGTTGTTAAAATCACCTGTCCCAAATCTAGTTCAGTTTTGGATGTTGACAAGTTTGCATGCAGTCACTCTGGGTGGATATGAGTTTGACGAGCTACTGAGAGTTGAAGTTTCATAATTTTGTTGTATTTGTATAAAGTTTTTTTTAGTTTTTGTACTTCTTTCAAACTTTGCAAAAGACAAACTTTAGGTTTAGTACCGGTAGCTTTTAGTCAATTAAAACTAGCATTCCTTGAAGAAACACAAACGGCCAACTGTCCGCATGTCAATGTTTTAAACAATATTTGTTAGTAATAATTACCAAAAATTTCTATAGAACAATATCCATTTTGGTGTTCGCTGAGGTCGATTAGCTGTGGTAGCCATCTTGAATGGACCTTACCAAGCTCCGCCCACAGGGCCGCGTTTCATTGGCTAATACCCATAACAGTCACAGCGCAGCTTCCACGTGCGTGCCGGTCTCACAAAACAAACGCTACGGTAGCGTTTGTGAGACCGGCACCACATGCTACTTACATTGCTAGCTAGCATACGTGCAGATTTTTTCTGCGTCAGGGCTGGAAAAATGTCCTCCACCGTCAGTGGGGTATCTGTACAGGAGATGTCAGGTACCCTGACCGTATTTGTGGAAGTAAAATTCACCGTTTCCCTATATGTGAAACTGAATGCCTTGCTTGGATCAAAGCTTGTGCACGACCACAAAACTGAACAATTATTCCTTTCACCAGCAGAGAAGGGTTGACCTGCTTTTGAAACCTGCTAGTTAACAACACGCGGTCACGATGAGAGAAAGCCACAGTTCACTGAACGTCCTGGAAGTTGGGAAGAAACAGCTCCGCTAACCCCACATGAGCTAGCTAACGCAACGAGCTCTACTGTCGATTTCACCTAAAACTGCACAAAATCGTGACACGAAGGCTGGATTTTAACTAACACACCAGACGGCTGAGCTCGTTTGCCCTCACAAAAGTCGCTGTCGGCGTGTTTAGCAGCTAAAGCAGCAACGGCTAACCAACCACTTAAGGAATGAATGGAGATTACAGTTAGCATTAGCTTTGCGACCAAGGCACACAAACTTTTGCCAACAATAGAAATCGCTGATTTCAAAAGTAACCCTCAAAACCATGAATGCCTGACTTACCCAGCCTTGCAGGACAATAGGCATCAGTGATCCTGTCCACAGCTGTAATAATGCTGAGCCTGAGCGTGTGAGGAGCTGCTGTTTTCCCCATCAGACGGTAGCATTGCTGAGCCTGAGCGTGTGAGGAGCTGCTGTTTTCCCCATCAGACGGTAGCATTAGCGGTGACGCGCACGCTGTTTGGAGGCATCGCGTGGATCAAACAACTTGATAACGTCCACAAAAAAAAAAAACATGAACTTGTTGGTTCCCCTGTCCATTGTCATGGCTGATATTTTGTTGGAATCTGGCAGAAATGATACACTATTCGACTCAAAAATACCCTGCAGTCAGTCGACGCCATGTTTTCTATTGACAACAAAGCTGCGCTTGGGAGACGGGCAGCCATCTTGGAGCTTAGGGGGCGTTTCTGGGCGGAGCTTGGTAAGGTCCATTGGGTTAACTTTGAAAGGTAATGAGTCATAAATGTAAATCCATTACTTTTTGAGAGTTTCATTAAAATCCATTGGTTTATGAGATAATTTGCTAACAGACAAACAAACCCACACATGCATTTACATGATCGCCCATCTTTAATGGCTGTGGATGATAACGAGGGCGTGTTGAGACTTTACTTTTAAAAAAAGTTTCTGTTGATAATTAGTCTGGTTAAAACCAGACCCTTGTCCTTCACTTCGCTTAGTACAAAGCGAAGTGAAGGACAAGGGTCTGGTTTTAACCAGGCTAGTTGATAATATCTCACAAAAGTGCGACGGTGACTGAAACCAGACAGCTGCAGCTTTTTCTCTGCCTCAGATTGAAACCATTTTAATTGAGTTGATAACACCACCCCTCCTACAGCACACACACACACACCCACACACACATACACAACAACACACAAAACTGCTCCTTGATCACAAACACACACCTACAAACTTTATTCCCCTTTTCTCCATAGAGAACAAACGGATGCTTTGAGTTGAACTCCAGCCGCATGGCTGAGTTTATGTTAATCGGCCATTTTGAACAGAGCTCAACAGCATCTGTCTCAAACATTTTTCACTTAGTGAACCGTAACGACTAACCAAAGACACCAGGATGTGAGCGTATAAGAAATTGCTCGGCTAGCTTTTTTATTTATTTATCACATTTGGCAGAGATGTTTATTTTCTCAAGGAGCTTGGATTACTTTTGTAAAAGTTTTGCTAGATGAGTAAAGTCTGAGCATGTGAGCATGCCATGTGTTGTTACATATCAACATGTGTAGCAACACATGACAATTGTTGGATCTCAAATGTCTTCACTTTGGCTGTTTCTGTAGGTAAACTAATGCTTGTGGTAGTTAGCATCCTGTCACGAGTTTTCCACCAAGTAGAGAAAAATATTGTATTTTGTTTCTTACGTTATAAAAGTATTAGCTTGTTAGTTCTGTAAAAATAATTATTTGATGTCGTTGCTCTAATCTGAAACGCCCTAGGCCCCTCTGAAAATCCCAGGTCATTAAATCATTAGTGTGATTCAAGCAACAGCAGCTAAGGCTCATGGGTATTGTAGTGTCTTTCATCCTAATAAAACAAGAACACGAATCTGATTTAGTATATTTCCTGGAAAAGAAAAAAAAAAGTTTGTAGCCATTTTTTACTTCACCGCCTGTTTGCTGACGTGAGTGCGGCCGGCTGTACCTGTGAAGTTAAACAATCAGCTCTGTGTGGCGTGAGCAGCAGGCAGGTGTTTGCTCTTCAGGTGTGACCAGGTGAGGGTGTCCCTCAAGGAATGTTCTGGAAAACGTCCAAAAGAACGATTCTCTTCTCTGGTTTTTGTGCCGTCAAAATAATTTTATATAGTAGTAATTATTTTACACAAAGAATTATCGTTTTATAATTCATCCTGTGTTCAGTCATGAGAATTTAAAACAATATGTGAGGCTTCTGGTTTAATTTGTTATAATATTAATAATAATTAAAAAAAAAAAAAATTGCTTAAACAATAAATTGATGTGTTTTTCACTTGGCAATATAAGAATTTTTAACACATTTGTGTATAAACTTTAACTTTAGATGACATTTTTTATTAACTTTTAGCAGTTTAATGGCCTCTAGGAACAGAAATAACTTTACTGCCACCAAAAGTAACTTTTTCATTACTTTTACCTTTAGCTACTGTTGGCCCCATTTGGCAACTGCTTCTTTTGGTTAATGTTTTTGTTACATTTGGCTTTTAGCTAGCATTTTGCTTCTTACAACTTTTAGCTTGTGTCTTGCTCTTTAACTTTGATGATCAGAAATCATAATTCACACTGCATTATTCAATTTACAGAAGGTGTTGGAGGAAAAAGTATCTTAGTTGAAAGACATTGTGTGATTTATTGTGACTTTTTTTCTTTTCTGTGTTGAAGCTTGGCGTTAAATCACAAGCTGGGGGTTCGATTCCTGCTGCGGTTGAACAAAATATAACGTTTATTTCTGAGGAGCAACATGTGGTCATTTTAATAAAAAGAGATCATTAAAGGTCAAAACCAGAGATGTTTCCTCCTCCCCAGTCTGCACCCTGGTTCTAAATGTCAAGGGTCAAGTGGACAAAAAACTGGAAAGGGCCTCAGACGACCATGTCCACCTGACGCACACTGCCATTTTTAAAAGACGAAAATAAACAATTGTCCAAATTTATTTTTGTGAATCGTCTTTTGTTCTTGTTGCAGCATTTCCGTTGGCCTCACTACGGTAAAGAGATCAGTGACGAGGTTCTCGCCATCAGTGTTTTCAACTGTAGCAAAGTCTTTTCCAACAGGTAAAAATACACACGCACGCAACACACGCACGCACGCACAAGATGACAAATGCCTCTCCCTCTGCGTGTGTGTGTGTGTTTGTTAGACTGTTGGGCCGACTGGTCATCAGTCTCCAGCATGTAGTCACCACCGGCAGGTTGTTGCTTCGAGAACCTCTGACTGATTCCAACTACAGCGTGACTGATGTGAGGACACACACACCCCACGCACACACACAGTTTGTCTTTCTATCTTTACAGGAACTTTGCATTGACTTCCATTCATTTTTCATTCGTTTGTCTAACCTCGACAAGAGTTTCATTTGACGTTCTGTGTCGCTTTTGCCACATCAAAAATCAAAAATTACCGGGGGGAGGAGGGGGGGTGTCCAACTTATTATTCATTTTAAAATACAACACAAAACAATCCCATACATGAGACTTATACAATATAAAAATAAAATGAAGGGTAGCAGAAGAAGAAAAAAAATCTTATATCTGCCCCCTTTTTCAAACAATCAGTTCAAACAAAAAAATCATCAACAAGTAACAGAACAAAAAAGAACAACTCCCCATAAATATCGAACTACAATACAACACACAATGTACAGTATTTCATAAATATTTTTGCAATAATTTAGTTTTGATCATTTTCTTAAATGTAAGCATTGATTTTGCATTTTTAATTTCAGTCTCCAAATCGTTCCACAATTCAATTCCCTGGATTGAGGTTGACCAACCCTTCAAACTGGTTCTATATGTCGGTTTTACAAAAATCTCTGTTCCCTTAAGATTATAACAGCTTTGATATTTAACAAAATGTATTTGTATATTCAACGGTAGTTCATTTTTATGAGCTCTATATAACTGACAGAATATTATAATCCACTAAGTCATGGAACTTCAATAATTTCAGTTGATAAAATAATGTGCTTGATGGGTGACATGTTTTCTAGTGATTATTCTTACAGCTCTTTTCTGTAGCACAAAAAAAGGCTCTGTAAATGTTTTACATGCTTTACCCCAAACATCAATACAATAAATTATGTGTGGAACAATAATTGTGTTGTACAACAAATACAGAGCTTTATCATTTAACAAGTTCCTGACTTTATATAATACTGCAATAGATTTAGCTATTTTTGTCCTAACAGAATTTATGTGATGTTTCTTGACTTCAAAGTTGTCATGAGAAGTCAGCACTAAATGAAGTCTATTCAGTCAAAATGAGAAACAATAAAAATACTTTTACTTTAAAAAAAATCATCTTGAGGGCCAGATAGGATGTTAACAAGGGCCATATTTGGCCCCCGGACCTTGAGTTTGGCACATGTGCCTTTACCAGTACAAACCTAACCCTACCATCCCGCCCTCCATTCAATTCACTTTAGTCCTAACCCTAGCCCCTAAACCACTAATGGCACGTCTTCTTAGGGCCCAGGCTTTGGGCCCCATAAGGAGCAGCTGGTCCTCACAATGTGGTATGTGTTGGAAAAACGGGCCTTACAAGGTAGCATAAACAAAGACACACACACACTTTTTAAAATTCAACCTTTATTTATCCAGGTTAGTCTCATTGAGTGACGAGGACTCATTTATAAGAAAGACCTGATTTAGACAGATAACATATAAAGTACAGACAATATTCAACAAAAAACAATTAAATCAAATAAAATAAGTTATAAACACAGGCAAGTCAAGATGCCATACAAAACACGGTAAAATACTAAAAACAAGAATAAATTTGCTCTTGTATTTAGTACCTTATAATATTACATAGTACGGTATTTTACCACACACACAAACACACACGCACGCACACACACACACACACACACACGCACGCACGCACACACACAGGTTTGTCAATGTGGTTTAGCCGGACTTTTTCGCCAAACCCGCCCGAAGGTGTAATACGGGGTCTACCCCTTCCCGAGGTCCTAGCGACCTGGGACCAAGCTCAGTGCACTCTAAAAATTTTGAAAAAAATTTGGGTCCCTTTAGCTTTCCGATAGGAGCTTCACAGCACGTTTTACCACCCAGACTCCAGTGTGGTTTACAAGGACGTCAAAAAATGTGGTTTATGAGGACAAACATGCATTATGGGGTCTTTAAAGGGACATTTAAACTCCGCCTACTTAACATAAAATTAACATAAAACACACAAATGTGACAGGACACTGCATTAGGAGAACAGTTTTTTGAACTGCTTTTATTAAACAAATTATGCACATACTTTATTTACATTCACTAAAAAAACTTCAATAACAAAATCTTCAAATGTTTAAAATAAAATAAAACTTAAATGTTTCAAATAAAAAAATTAAAACTTAAATTCTGGTGACATATTTACATTATTATAAAACATATCAACATTTACATATTTCTAAAACAAATTTTTACTTTTTCTGCAGGGTTAATCACAACACAATGTAAAGTACAGGTGATCCCCGACTTACGAGCGATGAAAGACTTCTGAGATGACATATTTACATATTATAAAACATTAACATTATAAACCTGAACATATTTCTAAAACAAAATTTACTTTATTTACAAGGTTCATCACAACACACTGTAAAGTACAGGTGATCCCCGACTTACGAGCGACGAAAGACNAATCCGCAGCATGAGATCAGCAGCAAGGATAATCAACAGCATGAGATCAACAGCAAGGATAATCAACAACATGAGATCAACAGCAAGGATAATCAGCAGCATGATATCGACAGCAAGGATAATCAATAGCATGAGATCAGCAGCAAGGATAATCAGTAGCAAGGATAATCAACAGCATGAGATCAGCAGCAAGGATAATCAGCAGCAAGGATAATCAACAGCATGAGATCAGCAGCAAGGATAATCAGCAGCAAGGATAATCAGCAGCAAGGATAATCAACAGCATGAGATCAGCAGCATGAGATCAGCAGCATAATCAACAGCATGAGATCAGCAGCAAGGATAATCAGCAGCAAGGATAATCAGCAGCAAGGATAATCAACAGCATGAGATCAGCAGCATGAGATCAGCAGCAAGGATAATCAGCAGCATGATATCAACAGCAAGGATAATCAGCAGCATGAGATCAACAGCAAGGATAATCAACAGCATGAGATCAGCAGCAAGGATAATCAGCAGCATGATATCAACAGCAAGGATAATCAGCAGCATGAGATCAACAGCAAGGATAATCAGCAGCAAGGATAATCCGCAGCATGATATCATCAGCAAGGATAATCAGCAGCATGAGATCAGCAGCAAGGATAATCCGCAGCATGATATCAACAGCAAGGATAATCAACAGCATGAGATCAGCAGCAAGGATAATCAGCAGCATGAGATCAGCAACATGAGATCAGCAGCAATGATAATCAACAGCATGAGATCAGCAGCAAGGATAATCAGCAGCAAGGATAATCAGCAGCATGAGATCAGCAGCAAGGATAATCCGCAGCATGAGATCAGTAGCAAGGATAATCCGCAGCATGAGATCAGCAGCAAGGATAATCAACAGCATGAGATCAACAGCAAGGATAATCAACAACATGATATCGACAGCAAGGATAATCAATAGCATGAGATCAGCAGCAAGGATAATCAGCAGCAAGGATAATCAACAGCATGAGATCAGCAGCAAGGATAATCAGCAGCAAGGATAATCAACAGCATGAGATCAGCAGCAAGGATAATCAGCAGCATGAGATCAGCAGCAAGGATAATCAAAGAAAATTGTAATTAAATTTAATTAAAAAAACATTAAACTGTACATTTATGTAGGATTTAGGAACAAAATCTCAAATTTATGGTTAAAATTACTAATGTTTAATGCAAAATTTAAGAGTAAATAGTAATTAAATTTAATTAAAAAACCTAAGTAGATTTTAATTACATTAAACTGTACATTTATGTAGGATTTAGGAACAAAATCTCAAATTTATAGTTAAAATTACTAATTTTTAATGCAAAATTTAAGAGAACATTAAATTCAATTAAAAAACCTAAGTTGATTTTAATTACATTAAACTGTACATTTATGTAGGATTTAGGAACAAAATCTCAAATTTATGGCTAAAATGACTAATTTTTAATGCAAAATTTAATTTAAATGAATCTATATGGAATATTACTATGAATTTACTATTAATTTGGGGAAAAATGACTAAAATTAATAAAATATTCATTACAAAGAAAAAAAATTGTGTGCTTTTTGAGTGGAACTCAATTTGTAATCATTAAATAAAAAAACATTAATAATCACTGAATAATAAGATAAATTTGCATTATTTAACCTCTTCTCTTGAGTAAAATTTATTTGTTTAACAAACAATAAAAATTACTTGGTTTTACTGTGGAAAATAAAACAATTACAATTTTTTTCTGCTAAAATTCACTTGTACATAAATTGTTATCCATGTTCTCCTATAATATTCTTCTAATTTTCTAAATACTTTAAAGTTTTTACTGGGTTGCACAAATTATCACACATAGATAAGAAAATACACATTTTCTTGAACATCATTTTGGTTCTTTTAAAGTGGCAAAATATAGCAACATAAAATAATCTACATGTGTAGACAATATAAAGTGGCTGTGTTTACACGTCATGAAAAATGTTACTCCAAACAAATGCTAAATCAATTTTGTGAAGAAGAAATGAGATGCTAAAATAAATAATTAGATGACTAATTTCACTATTAACTGCCGGAGTATTTTTTACTTTTTCTCTTATTTCTGTTACTTCTTAATGACTGACTAACAAAAAGTGTAGTTTTTCTTATCTGAATAACTCAATATAAATGCTGAACAAATAGTTACCACTTGTGTACTGTACATTGTTTATTAACAACAAAAATCAACCTTTTTGAAAGGTCTGAGAAAAACTGCAAACATCTAAGTGCAATAAACATTTCCACAGCTGCAGGACTTGATTGTCCAAAATATTTTACACTTTGTTTGGAAACAACTGTGTAATAAGAAAGATAAACAATAGTGGTTTCTTGATTTTTTTTAAAAAACATAAACATTCTTAAAGGGATCCCTGATTAGTTGTAACATTAGACTTTATTTGATAAAAATTTATTTTAATTGTAAAATAAAAAATACTGTAGGCTGTTTAGTTCTGAAATTTTTTAAAATATATTTTAACACAAGATGGAGCCATTTTATTTACACTCAAAGCATTCTGGGTAAATGATGACGTGGATAGGTCATCGGTGCGAGGCTGCTAGCGAGCTATATCCACCCTGAAGGTTAATCTTGGACCATATCTGATGATTGCCTCTTTTAAATGAAACCAGAGTGTTGACAGAGGAGAAGGTAGAAATGACTCAGCCTGCAACTGAAAACATGAATGGAGGACCTCAGTTTAGCCTGTTACCCTTTGTGCTAGCACTGATGCCATATTGCCTTATGTATTAGCTCAGTGCTAGCGCGACAAACAAGCTAAACTGAGGTCCTCCATCAATATTTTCAGTTACAGGCCGAGTCATTTCTACCTTTTCCTCTCTGTCAACACTCTCTGGTTTCATTTAAAAGAGGCAATCATCAGATATTGTCCAAGATTAACCAAGTTCAGGGTGGATATAGCTCGCTCACACCGAGGACCTATCCACGTCATCATTTACCCAGAATGCTATGCATGTAAATAAAATGGCCCTGTCCGTGTAATATATTTTTAAACTTTTAGTTTAAAAATTATAAAAACTAAACATCCTACAGTATTTTTGCAATCTTTATTTTACAGCTAAAATATATGTTTATTAAATAAAGTCTAATTTAACAACTAATTGGAGATCCCATTAAGAAAACTGTCGGTAATAAAACACAAATATTAAAATAAAGTGCACAAATGCAGTCTGTCACATTGCAGGTCACTTAGGTAGAATCTGAACAAATTGAACTCAGCTTGAAAAATGATGTGTCTAACAAAACAACAAAGCAAAAGTTCTGACTGAACTTACTTTCCTTTCATTATTTTAGAGTCCTCGTTTAAACCATTAACTTGTTCTTGAGGCTGTTCACTTTTGGTGAGAGCCTAGCACAATCCAGTTCAAGGAAAAGTTTCTGGAATACTTCCAAGGTATACCTTAGCTCTTTGGGATAGGCAAGATCAACTGCATATGCCAACCCAACAAGCATTGCACACGCTCGTGGAAAAGTTCCCAGAGTACCGTAGGCATAACTCTCACGCCCTCCAGCACAATGCCTATGTCATCAACCTCAGATCCAGCAGCCTTGATTTTGTAGATTTTCATCTTCTGTTCAGAAAGATCTTGTGACCCACCATCTCCTTCAGCCTCCTAAAACAACAGAAATATAGGGTTTTCTGACTATAATTTACAAATATGAAAGATCTCTCACTCTGACAAACATGAACAAAGACAACATAAAAAATTCTGCTTCAACACTTACAC
>JBBPBX010057507.1:0-10526 GCA_038048925.1 Garcialebias charrua
CGCGGGGGTAGCAGCCTAAGTAGGGAGGCCCAGACTTCCCTCTCCCCAGCCACTTGAAGCAGCTCCTCTGGGGGAATCCCAAGGCGTTCCCAGGCCAGCCGAGAAACATAGTCCCTCCAGCATGTCCTGGGTCTTCCTCTGGGTCTCCTCCCGGTGGGACATGCCCGGAACACCTCACCAGGGAGGCGTCCAGGAGGCATCCTAACCAGATGCCCGAGCCACCTCAACTGGCTCCTCTCGATGTGGAGAAGCAGCGGCTCTACTCCGAGTCCCTCCCGGATGACTGAGCTTCTCACCCTATCTCTAAGGGAGAGTCCAGACACCCTGCGGAGAAAACTCATTTCAGCCGCTTGTATCCGAGATCTCGTTCTTTCGGTCACAACCCAAAGCTCATGACCATAGATGAGGGTGGGAACGTAGATCGATCGGTAAATTGAGAGCTTTGCCTTTTGACTCAGCTCTCTCTACAGACCGGTAAAGCGCCCGCTTCACTGCGGATGCTGCACCTATCCGCCTATCGATCTCACGCTCCAGTTTTCCCTCATTCGTGAACAAGACCCAGAGATACTTAAACTCCTCCACTTGGGGCAGGACCTCCTCCCGACACGGAGAGGGCATGCTACCCTTTTACGGCTCAAGACCATGGCCTCGGATTTGGAGGAACTGATCCTCATCCCGGCCGCATCACACTCTGCTGCAAACCGCTCCAGCGAAAGCTGTAGATCACGATCTGATGAAGCCAATAGGACCACATCATCTGCAAAAAACAGAGAAGCGATTCTAAGGCCACCAAAACGGATCCTCTCAACACCTTGGCTGCGCCTAGAAATTCTGTCCATAAAAGTTATGAACAGAATCGGTGACAAAGGGCAACCTTGGCGGAGTCCAACTCTCACTGGAAACGAGCCTGACTTACTGCCGGCAATGCGGACCAAGCTCTGACACCGGTCGTACAGGGACCTAACAGCCCATATCAATGGGCCTGGTACCCCATACTCCCGGAGTACCCCCCACAGAACCCCCCGAGGGACGCGGTCGAATGCCTTTTCCAAGTCCACAAAGCACATGTAAACTGGTTGGGCAAACTCCCACGCGCCCTCCAGGACCCTGCTGAGGGTGTAGAGCTGGTCCAGTGTTCCACGACCAGCACGAAAACCACACTGCTCCTCCTGAATCCGAGGTTCGACTATCCGACGGACCCTCCTCTCCAGAACCCCTGAATAGACCTTACCAGGGAGGCTTAAGAGTGTGATCCCCCTATACAGTAGTTGGAACACACCCTACGGTCCCCCTTTTTGAATAGGGGAACCACCACCCCAGTCTGCCAATCCAAGGGAACAGTTAGGAAACTTGCTCACAAATTTGACAAGTGTCTGACGCCGGATGCCTTTTCTTACACAACCAGACCACTGAGCTACCACAGCTCCACCTCTGTGTTGAGCAGACAACTACCATCTAGGGCAAATGGAGGAGTTAAGAGCCTTGCTCAAGGGCCGAGTAGGGCAACTGAGGGTGGAGAAAGATGTGGTTAATTCACATTTAATTTACCTTATTTTCCACCCACCTTTTAATGGTATGGTCAGCAGGGGGTGAACAACCAGTGATTCTCCGAGGTTCAATTCTCACAGGTTCAATTCTCTAACCTCTGCGCCAACATGACCGACAATAAAGTAATTGTATTTAACTGACTGGCACTAGAGCAGAAGTGTTGTAACTAGCAGTGTAAATCTAAATGTCAGAGATCTGTGCTTCTGTTACAGCTAGTCTCATGCTGACATGCAGAGTAACATAATTAGGTTTCTGTAAGGAACATTTTGACAAAGGCAGGTATCAAAAAAGGCAGTAGGTAACAAATGAGATGTTCACAATTTACCCATCATGGCTTAAAGTATAATTATTATATATAATAAACTGTGAAATCATTTTTTTAAATATTCAAGATAGAAGTCACAATTAAAAGTGAAAAAAAAGTTAAATTTACTGTATATTCCTCACAGCCCACAAAATAAGCTTCTTATAAACTTATGCAAATGAGTATCTCTTTGCAAGAGATGATGAATGACTTTTTATTTGGCTTTTGGTTTGAGGATGTACTGTAGAGAAAATGATTCAGCCTTTGCTACTTTTTCATTTTTTTGTAATATCCTTTAATTTTATAGAGCTCATATAGTAACTAGTAACTTCTAAAGCCTTGCATTTTCTATACCAGCTTCTTCCTTTCTGGGCCACGTAGGGAGCCGGTGCCAATCCCCTGTGGTCACTGTGTGAGAGGCAGGTGATTTCTAAATATATCATCAGTTTTATTTGCAGGTAAATGGGCTTCACATTCAAAAAATATAGTGGATAGGAATATTGTTTCTTATATTGAGCACATGTTTAAACATTTCTCATAACGGGGCAAATAATAATCAAATTATATCCTGAAGAAAAGGCAAACCAATTGACCAGTAAAAAGAAACAAAAGTACATTAATAGATTCAAGAATGGGGGACACACAAGGAAAGAAAGACACAGGAGGAGAAAAGGACATTCAGGGACATGGAATGGAGCCAGAGATCCTGAATAGTCCCCGTTGAATATCAGCTTCCAAACCAGATCCCATTGGAAACCAGTGATCTGACCGCAGAATGGTAACAAATCTTCTCATCTGGAATTATGTCATGGTGACCTGTGGGCTTGATGACCCAAACGGTGAATGGCTCAAGGTCATGAGAGAAGTTGAGGGTTGTCAGAAAGGTTAGAGATGGTAAGGTTATATACCCTGTGGTGTTGGTTGGCTGAGAGTGATTATCCAGACCACACAGGGACTGGATAATCACTTCAGTATTTTAATTTCATCAATTTCAAAATTATTTTGAAGATGGACTTTTTATTTTTTAAGATGAGTAATAGTCTGTGTAAGTAATAAAATATGTTAACAATTCTTTTGTTTGTGGTGAAATGCAAAAAAACACCATTAAAGTTTATGTTGTTTTTTTTAAAGTTTTTTTTGAAAGGCGAGTCAGTACATTTCTAATATCAAATCGTTCTGTTGTTAACTCTATTGGAATTTACTACTGATTATTGTCTTGTTAAGTACTGCAAAACACAAATAAATATTGTTGGCTCTTGATGTAATTGAGTTAACTTTAATGTTTTTACCCTACCCATTTGGAAAGTAAGCCACTAAACCTCATTAGTTAGTCTAAAAAAGCTAAGTCTGGTCCTCTGGACATTCAAAAAAACAAAACAAATTGCACCTTGCTGTTGTGTACTGCTCTATTGATGGCTTGAAATTGAAATTATATGCTTGGATTACTTGTAGTAAAAAATACTTACTAATGAAACACATGCTACTCTTTTAAATATAACATAGCACTTTAACAGTATGGCAGTTGGTCTGTTTAATTAAAGCAATAGCATAAGCCTTGCATGATTAAACAGTTTTGTATGGTTTATTATTATTATTCAGATTTTTCTGGCTGGTTTGTGATTAAATGCTGTGAGGTGTTTACTTTATAAGCAAAGGACTTGAGCATTGACAGATGGAGACAATTTATATTTAAAAAAAAGCTAGCTTCATATTACATGGTCTGGGCAGACTTATGGTCTGGATCTCTCTCAGAGAGAGTGCATCATGTTCCTTCTACTATTCTATAGATCTCTAGTTATTACTAAAGTAAATACAAGACACAAAATGACACAACAAGCAATTATCCTCACAGATAAATGTTGTAAAAATTGTAAAAGTTCAGGTTCCATGTAGTTTTCTATGGGTCACTGTGACAAAACCAGTGATATTCTTGATTTCCTAATTACATTTATTTCTTCTTTTTTTGGCCTCATCAGTAATAATAATAATAATTGTCTAATCTTGTCATCTGCGTATGTTTCCCATACACAGACGAAATTCGTCTCTGCATTTAACCCAACCACCTACCAGGTGGTGCAGTGAGCAGCCATAGAAGGCGCTCGGGGAGCTGGAGAAATAGGTGTGCACTCATAGACACCCCAAGATGTGTAGTGGCCGGGACGCGAACCCGCGTCCTTCGGGTCCCAAGTCAAATGCCCTAACCACTACACCATCTTGGCTCCAAGTAAGTAAGTAAGTAAGTAAACTTTATTTATATAGCACCTTTCACAGATATAAAATCACAAAGTGCTTTTCAAAAGAAATACACATAATATGTGTATTTATAGAAATCTACTGCAAGGTCATGAATATTATCAGTCTTTATGCTTGTATGTTTCGTTGCTGTGTTCTGTCATGTGCTTTGCAGGATTGTGGATGGAGGTTTGGTGTGTTTGCCTTGTGCCCTTTTTGTGGATAATTGTTGTTTTGTTGTCTCACTTTCTCTTTTCTTTCTTTCTCTCTATTTAAAAAAAAATAATACATATTGGAGTGAGAGGATGGCTATAAGGTGTGAAGGGAGGCCATCTATCCACAGTATTCTTGAGGGTGTCACTGTAGAAGCGAATGTGCATTGTACTTCCTGTCCGACACCGGAAGTGCCTGTATTCCATAGGCGGAGTATGGATCGCGGGTGTTTTTGAAAGTTATTTTCATTCATTTTATCGGAGCAAACACAGCTTTTGTTTAAACGGAACGTTTACTGAAATGTCCTACCGGGGTTCAGGTACCTGCTGTGCTGTTCGCGGCTGCACCAACAACCGGACCAAGCTAAATCTTTGGCTAAAACAACAGTGTTTTCAACACGGACCCAAAACAAAGAAAGAGTGTTCCTGCATCCTTCTCTATGGCTGTGTCTGCGCGATCAGGTAACATCTGTAATTTCTTTTTATTCAGGGAGGGTTTATTAATGAGAGTTTTGGATGATTTACTGTCTTAAAATGATATATGTCAGGCGCGACCGGTGTTACAGAACACCGTGACTTTTAGCCGAGATAGCTGCTAACAAACGTTAGCCGAGAGACAGGAGCAAACGCGTTGCTATTTATGTATTTTTAAATTATGTCTGCGCGATCAGGTAACATCTTTTTATTCGGGGAGGGTTTATTAATGAGAGTTTTGGATGATTTACTGTCTTAAAATGATATATGTCAGGCGCGACCGGTGTTACAGAACACCGTGACTTTTAGCCGAGATAGCTGCTAACAAACCTTAGCCGAGAGGCCGGAGCAAACGCGTTCGCTATTTATGTATTTTTAAATTATGTCTGCGCGATCAGGTAACATCTTTTTATTCGGGGAGGGTTTATTAATGAGAGTTTTGGAAGATTTACTGTCTTAAAACGATAGATCTCAGACGCGACCGGTATTTTTAGCCGAGATAGCTGCTAATAAACCTTAGCCGAGAGGCCGGAGCAAACGCGTTCGCTATTTATGTATTTTTAAATTATGTCTGCGCGATCAGGTAACATCTGTAATTTCTTTTTATTTGTCCCTCCTCTTTTAACAAAACGAGTGGTGTTCCCACATTTTTAATGAACTAAAACAACAAAGTTTGGACTGTCTTCAACTGTATTACTCGCATGTAAACAAACGGTGTTTCCGGTCAACCGGAAGTCGTGTGCACATTTCGCGCAAAGCGTCATGGGGCGTAGGAATACTGTGGATAAATGGAAAAAAAAAAAAAAAAAGAAATACACATAATAAAATCATACTAAAATTATACACTTGTAAAACATGCAATACAAAAAGGTTACACATGATAAACTCTAAAATCAATAAGTACAATTAACCATAAGCCTGTTTGAAAAGATAAGTCTTAAGACTTCTTTTAAATGCATCAGTCGACTCGAAGCCGCGCATTGTTAGAGGGAGAGCGTTCCAGAGCCTCGGTGCCACCAACTGAAATGCTCTATCACCACCAGTGCAGTACATAGCATAACAAATCCATGACATGACAGAGGAGAACCGTGGGGCAAGGGCAAACAGAAGAAGAAAATCTATTGTAGACACCTAAAATTAGCAATAAAAAGAATACTGTACATTGTTTTTTTTTTTTTAACTTTGTTTAGCATTTTAAATGAAGAAAAGCAATGACACTGCATATTACATTTTTGTATTCAGTCAGTATGGCACAGTGGCACAGTTAGAGCTGCCACTTCTCAGCGAGAAGGTTGCCAGATTGAATCCTGGCCAAAGACCATTCTGGGTGGAGTTTGCATGTTCGTTTTGTACATGATGGGTTTTCTCCAGGTACTCCGATTTCCTCCCACCAACCACAAACATGCATGTTAGGCTGAATGGTAACTCTAAATTATCTCTAGGTGTGAGTGCGACATTGAATGGTCGTTTGTCTTGTTCGTCTATGTGTCCCTGTGATTAATTCATTTGTTAATTCATTCAACCTTTATTTAGACAGATAAATCACATTGAGCCTCGGAGGCTCATTTACAAGTGAGTTATGTTTAGACAGACAAGAAAAACAGTGAAACTGAACACCTAAATGGTAAAATGGTAAATGGAGCTTACTTATACAGTATAGCACTTTCTAGCCCCCTATGAGGGCCCCAAAGCGCTTCACAGTATCAGCCATCAGATGGAAAAAAATAGTTTTAACAACTGCTCTGATGTGGTTATGTAATTTTAGTCAAGCATCGATGGACTAGGTCAATTTCACCCTGGTCAACAGGGGAGTTAACCTCGTAACTAAGCTATTATGGTTAAAAAAATATAATAATAATAATATAGCCTATATATATATATATATATATATATATATATATATATATATATATATATATATATATATATATATACAGGTAGTCCCCGACTTACGAGCGAGTTCCGTTCCTGCGAGTTGCTCGTAACACGAAAATTCGTAAGTTGGAACACGAAGCACGTGTTCTCGTAAGTCCGGATTTTCGCTCGTAAGTTGGAACATTTATGCTAGCGCTACTACGAACACTCGTTTTTCATCAAAAACGTTCATATTAGTTCATAAACATGGTCGGAAACGTGTTTCCAAACGGTTAGCTAACACACTTTCATCTAAAAACACAAAAAAGTGCTGTATTTTTTACAATTTACTTCTCTTTCGCCAGCTCGTAAGTCCGGGCGATCGTAGGTCAGAGCGCTCGTAAGTCGGGGACTACCTGTATATATATATATATGTATATTAGGGGTGTAACGATACACAAAACTCACGAGACGAGACGAGACGAGAAAATCACAGATCTCGCGAGAACGAGACGAGATTTTAACATTAGTTCAAGAAAACTTCAAAGATCGGTTTTATGCCGCAAAAAGGCTTTTATTCTGTTTTAACATGTATTACAAACCCAACTGATGTCTTCATTTTACTGATTGAATCTCCTTAGACCTTAGAACGTTCAACTTTGTTTAAAAAAATAGATATTCACGCAGGACTTTCCAAAACTGACTCTGCAGCCGTCACTCACCAGTGTTGCCAGATTGGGCGGTTCACCGCGATTTTCCTTCTGACTTTTGCGGGTAGAGATTGCTTTGGGTGGGTGGGACTCTATCTGGCAACACCGGTCACACCGGTGTTTACACGCGTGTCTTTACATTCGGGGCAGCGTCGGCAGCGCCGGGACCCTCCATCAATGTAGAGGCGTCTGCGGCACCCTCCATCAGTAGTTGGGGCGTCTTCTATAGCAACTTCATCCGGCGAAGCCATGCTGTCCGTGACGCTGACTTGCTAGGGGCTCTGCTAGCATTAGCATTAGCATCTCGCGAGACAACGTTACCTCTCAACGAGAGATATCGCGGGAGTTTAATATTGCGAGATCTCGTACAACGAGATCTCGTTACACCCCTAATATATATATATATATCCATCCATCCATCCATCCATTTTCTTCCGCTTATCCGGGGTCGGGTCGCGGGGGTAGCAGCCTAAGTAGGGAGGCCCAGACTTCCCTCTCCCCAGCCACTTGGAGCAGCTCCTCTGGGGGAATCCCAAGGCGTTCCCAGGCCAGCCGAGAAACATAGTCCCTCCAGCGTGTCCTGGGTCTTCCTCTGGGTCTCCTCCCGGTGGGACATGCCCGGAACACCTCACCAGGGAGGCGTCCAGGAGGCATCCTAACCAGATGCCCGAGCCACCTCAACTGGCTCCTCTCGATGTGGAGAAGCAGCGGCTCTACTCCGAGTCCCTCCCGGATGACTGAGCTTCTCACCCTATCTCTAAGGGAGAGTCCAGACACCCTGCGGAGAAAACTCATTTCAGCCGCTTGTATCCGAGATCTCGTTCTTTCGGTCACAACCCAAAGCTCATGACCATAGATGAGGGTGGGAACGTAGATCGATCGGTAAATTGAGAGCTTTGCCTTTTGACTCAGCTCTCTCTTCACCACGACAGACCGGTACAGCGCCCGCTTCACTGCGGACGCTGCACCTATCCGCCTATCGATCTCACGCTCCAGTTTTCCCTCATTCGTGAACAAGATCCCGAGATACTTAAACTCCTCCACTTGGGGCAGGACCTCCTCCCCGACCCGGAGAGGGCACGCTACCCTTTTCCGGCTCAAGACCATGGCCTCGGATTTGGAGGAACTGATCCTCATCCCGGCCGCATCACATTCAGCTGCAAACCGCTCCAGTGAAAGCTGTAGATCACGAGCTGATGAAGCCAATAGGACCACATCATCTGCAAAAAACAGAGAAGCGATTCTAAGGCCACCAAAACGGATCCTCTCAACACCTTGGCTGCGCCTAGAAATTCTGTCCATAAAAGTTATAAACAGAATCGGTGACAAAGGGCAACCTTGGCGGAGTCCAACTCTCACCGGAAACGAGCCTGACTTACTGCCGGCAATGCGGACCAAGCTCTGACACCGGTCGTACAGGGACCTAACAGCCCATATCAATGGGCCTGGTACCCCATACTCCCGGAGTACCCGCCACAGAACCCCCCGAGGGACGCGGTCGAATGCCTTTTCCAAGTCTACAAAGCACATGTAAACTGGTTGGGCAAACTCCCACGCACCCTCCAGGACCCTGTTGAGGGTGTAGAGCTGGTCTAGTGTTCCACGACCAGGACGAAAACCACACTGCTCCTCCTGAATCCGAGGTTCGACTATCCGACGGACCCTCCTCTCCAGAACCCCTGAATAGACCTTACCAGGGAGGCTTAAGAGTGTGATCCCTCTATAGTTGGAACACACCCTACGGTCCCCCTTTTTGAATAGGGGAACCACCACCCCAGTCTGCCAATCCAAGGGAACTGCCCCCGATGTCCACGCGATATTGCAGAGTCGCGTAAGCCAACACAACCCCACAACATCCAGAGCCCTAAGGAACTCAGGACGAATCTCATCCACCCCCGGAGCCTTGCCACCGCGGAGCTTTTTAACCACCTCGGCGACCTCAGCACCAGAGATTGGAGAGCCCGATCCAAAGTCCCCAGGCTCCGCTTCCTCAGTGGAAGACGTGCCAGTAGGATTGAGGAGGTCTTCGAAGTATTCCGCCCACCGACTCACAACATCCCGAGTTGAGGTCAACAGCACGCCATCCCCACCATAAATGGTGTTGGTCGCGTACCGCTTTCCCCCCCTGAGACGCCGGATGGTGGACCAGAATCGCCTCGAAGCCGTACGGAAGTCATTCTCCATGGCCTCTCCGAACTCCTCCCACGCCCGAGTTTTTGCCTCAGCAACCACCCGAGCCGCATGCCGCTTGGACTGCCGGTACCTATCTGCTGCTTCCGGGGTCCCACAGGCCAAAAAGGCCCAATAGGACTCCTTCTTCAGCTTGACAGCATCCCTCACCGCCGGTGTCCACCACCGGGTTCGAGGGTTGCCACCACGACAGGCACCAACAACCTTGCGGCCACAACTCCGATAAGCTGCCTCGACAATAGAGGCGCGAAACATGGCCCACTCGGGCTCAATGTCCCCCGCCTCCCTCGGAACGTGTTCAAAGCTCTCCCGGAGGTGGGAGTTAAAGCTCCGTCTTACGGGAGACTCTGCCAGACGTTCCCAGCAGACCCTCACAATACGTTTGGGTCTGCCAGGTCTGACCGGCATCCTCCCCCACCATCGGAGCCAACTCACCACCAGGTAGTGGTCAGTTGACAGCTCCGCCCCTCTCTTCACCCGAGTGTCCAGGACATGCGGCCGCAGATCAGATGAGACGACAACAAAGTCGATCATTGAACTACGACCTAGGGTGTCCTGGTGCCAAGAGCACATATGGACACCCTTATGCCTGAACATGGTGTTCGTTATGGACAATCCATGACGAGCACAGAAGTCCAACAACAGAACACCACTCGGGTTCAGATCAGGGGGGCCGTTCCTCCCAACCACACCCCTCCAGGTCTCACTGTCATTGCCCACGTGAGCGTTGAAGTCCCCCAGCAGAACAAGGGAGTCCCCAGGAGGCGCACCCTCCAATACCCCCTCCAAGGACTCCAAAAAGGGTGGGTAATCTGCGCTGCCGTTTGGCGCATAGGCACAAACAACAGTCAGAGCCCGTCCCCCCACACGTAGGCGAAGGGAGGCTACCCTCTCGTTCACCGGGGTGAACCCCAACGTACAGGCACCAAGATGGGGGGCAACAAGTATGCCCACTCCTGCTCGGCGCCTCTCACCAGGGGCAACTCCAGAGTGGAAGAGTGT
>JBBPBX010057508.1:9230-22407 GCA_038048925.1 Garcialebias charrua
AGAGACAGACAGGAGCTTTAGAGAGACAGACAGGACGATTAGAGAGACAGACAAGAACATTAGAGACAGACAAGAACATTAGAGACAGACAGGACCATTAGAGAGACAGACAGGAACATTAGAGAGACAGACAAGAACATTAGAGAGACAGACAAGAACATTAGAGACAGACAGGAACATTAGAGAGACAGACAAGAACATTAGAGAGACAGACAAGAACATTAGAGAGACAGACAAGAACATTAGAGAGACAGACAGGACCATTAGAGAGACAGACAGGACCATGAGAGAGACAGACAATACCATTAGAGAGACAGACAAGAACATTAGAGAGACAGACAAGAACATTAGAGAGACAGACAAGAACATTAGAGAGACAGACAGGAACATCAAAGAGACAGACAGGAACATCAAAGAGACAGACAGGAGCATTAGAGAGACAGACAAGAACATTAGAGAGACAGACAGGAACATTAGAGAGACAGACAGGAACATCAGAGAGACAGACAGGAACATCAAAGAGACAGACAGGAACATCAAAGAGACAGACAGGAACATCAGAGAGACAGACAGGAACATCAGAGAGACAGACAGGAACATCAGAGAGACAGACAGGAACATCAGAGAGACAGACAGGAACATCAGAGAGACAGACAGGAACATCAGAGAGACAGACAGGAACATCAGAGAGACAGACAGGAACATCAGAGAGACAGACAGGAACATCAAAGAGACAGACAGGAACATCAAAGAGACAGACAGGAACATCAAAGAGACAGACAGGAACATCAAAGAGACAGACAGGAACATCAAAGAGACAGATAGGAACATCAAAGAGACAGACAGGAACATCAAAGAGACAGACAGGAACATCAAAGAGACAGACAGGAGCATTAGAGACAGACATAAAAGGCAACAGCATCAAAATGTGTTTGCAGAGAATTGTTTGACGTCTGATGAATTGTTTGATGTCTGATGAATTGTTTGATGTCTGATGAATTGTTTGATGTCTGATGAATTGTTTGATGTCTGATGAATTGTTTGATGTCTGATGAATTGTTTGATGTCTGATGAATTGTTTGGTGTCTGATGAATTGTTTGATGTCTGATGAACTGTTTGCTGTCTGATGAATTGTTTGATGTCTGATAACATCAAACTGATAGTAAATAAAATTTTATGCACAGACGTCAGTTTTTGTTGTTCAAGATCAAAAGGTGAAGGCAGACAATATTTATTTTGTCTGTTAGCAAAATATCTACACCCCATATTTTTAAATAAAACTTGCAGGAAGTAGTCACTGAATATAAACCTATAACTGATGAACTTTTGAGGTCAACTTGATTCAAGATGGCTGCCACTGCCAACTGACCGTAGAAAACACGAAAATGTCTGTAACAGCCATTTTACACTTGATGAGCAAAAGTTTGTGGTGAAATGTCCTCGACATGAAACTGAAACATTCAGATTGCACAAGATCATTCAATAGTCAATATGTCTGTTAGCAAAATATTATAGACACTACTGGATGGATTTGAATGAAACATTCAGGAACTAGTCAAAGCAGCAGAGCTCCTGGAAAAGTTTGAAGCGTCAGTGTTTTAAATTTGTGCAAACAATCTCAAAGTGTTATAGTTTTTAGAGATTAAACAAATGCTTGTCCACCGTCGCTGACGGGTTCGAATAATGAATGTTTAAGACAAGAGTTTTTCTGGACGGGGAGGTAGATTTTACTGTTGTCTGTATGAGGCGGAGTAAAGCAGCGATCAATTTTATCCACCACCAGGCGCAAAGGCGGAGCCAGGGGGTGGCCCAGGGAGGCCACCACAGATTGATCTTCACCCACCCCGATCATTTGATTTGAGTAAACTATACTTTTGAGAAAAACAAAAACAAGAAAGCGTGGTTTCCACAAACGATCAGGATGGCCGATTTACACGTGTATGGTGGTGGCCATCTTGGATTTTGATGTTCCAACCCAATTTTTGATGGTGAACTTTCTTACTCCTAGATGCATCCACACACCGAAATGGAAGTTGCTCATTCTTATTTATTTATTTATTTATTTATTTATTTATTTATTTATTTATTTATTTATTTATTTATTTATTTATTTATTTATTTATTTATTTATTTATTCATTTCATTTCATTTCCATTAAAAACACAAATACAATTTTTTTTTATAAACAAACATAAAATGAAAGGAAGCAGAAGAAGAAAATGTCTTATCATATCTGCTCCCTCTTACACAAAATCAATTCAAACTATCAATTCAAACAATAATCGTCTATATATAATACAGCAAAATACATAACTCATCCAAATTTCCTGTTTAAAAATTAGACATTGATCAGTTATATATATCTTTCCAACAAAATAGTTTTTATCTTTTTCTTAAATATAAACATTGACTTCACCATTTTTACATCATCCTCCAAACCATTCCACAGACCCATTCCCTGTATTGTAGTAGACCGACCCTTTAAACTGGTCCTATACTTAGGTTTAACAAAAATATCGATTCCCTTCAAATTATAACAATTCTTCCTTTTTACAAAATATGCTTGAATGTTTGATGGTAGTAAGCAATTCTGAGCTTTAAACATAAGTAGAAGAATATTATAATCCACCAAATCATAAAACTTAAGTAATTTCAATTGACAAAACAGAACATTAGAAGGGTGACAATAACTCTTTCTTGTTATAATTCTTACAGCTCTTTTTTGCAGAATAAAAATAGGCTTTGTTATGGTTTTACATGCTGTACCCCAAACATTGACACAATAAGTTAAATGCGGGACTACAAGTGTGTTATAAAGTAAATATAAAGCATCATTGTTTAATAAGTTCCTTACTCTATATAATACTGCATTGGACTTAGATATTTTAGTTTTTACAAGATTTATATGCTGTTTCCATGACAGTTTATCATCATTCTTCAAGTTATCCAATGCACAGTGTTTACATAAATACATATATGGTGGCAGCCATCTTGGATTTTGATGTGGCAACCCAATTTTTGATTAACTTTCTTACGTCTAGATGCAGCCACGCACCAAAACAGAAGTTGGTACCGCACTTATGGTTCATGTTATAAAGCTCACAACGCAGATGGGTGGAGGGTGTCTTCAAGTCCCCTTTCTGCTCACAACAGGGAACAAATATGGCCACGTTTCTTCATGTGCTGAGCAGAACCAGGTGGACCTGCAGCAGAACTGCAGACAGGAGTTTAAAAATGCGTGGCAAACATGATGACAAGCGTGTTGCATTTGATTGTCAGTCAGATTATGAAGTTCTTTTTATGACAATCGTGAACATCTGAGTAAACATGGCTCTGATCTTTAAATTACAGGTAGTCCTCGACTTACGACGGCCTCGACTTACGACGTTTCGCTGTTACGAACGCCCTCCCATTGAAAAGCATTGTTTTGAGTTACACGGTTTATGCGCCTTTACACAAAAAAAAATACGGTACCGAAACTCAGCGGAGGCGGAAATTTACAGGAGGGAGGGGGGAGAGTGTACCTTAGCGGCCACGGGCGTAGGATTACAGCTGAAAATTACAGGAGACCTCATTGTTTACAGGCAGACCGGAGGCAGAGGAGGTTAGGAGCGGCTAACATGCTAACAGACCTTACTGTAAAACTCTGGACCACGCGGGGAAAAGTACAGGAGACCTTTGTTTGGACCGGAGGTTTACAAGGCAGAGAGGCTACAGCTGAGCAACAAGCTAACATGCTAACAGACGGAGGAAGGCTTCACCAGCTCCCAGTAGGTTATTAACTCTTTTTTCCCTTTATTATGGCTCCAAATGTATGGAGCTAACATGCTAACAGGCCTTACTGTAAACAGTCTGGACCGCGCGAACTACAGGCAGCCTAGATGTTGGAGGAACACCGAGCTAACATGCTAACAGGCGGAGGAAGGCTTCACCAGCTCCCAGTAGGTTATTAACTCTTTTTTCCCTTTATTATGGCTCCAAATGTATGGAGCTAACATGCTAACAGGCCTTACTGTAAACAGTCTGGACCGCGCGAACTACAGGCAGCCTCAGATGTTGGAGGAACACCGAGCTAACATGCTAACAGGCGGAGGAAGGCTTCACCAGCTCCCAGTAGGTTATTAACTCTTTTTTCCCCTTTATTATGGCTCCAAATGTATGGAGCTAACATGCTAACAGGCCTTACTGTAAACAGTCTGGACCGCGCGAACTACAGGCAGCCTCAGATGTTGGAGGAACACCGAGCTAACATGCTAACAGGCGGAGGAAGGCTTCACCAGCTCCCAGTAGGTTATTAACTCTTTTTTCCCTTTATTATGGCTCCAAATGTATGGAGCTAACATGCTAACAGGCCTTACTGTAAACAGTCTGGACCGCGCGAACTACAGGCAGCCTCAGATGTTGGAGGAACACCGAGCTATCAGACGGAGGAAGGCTTCACCAGCTCCCAGTAGGTTATTAACTCTTTTTTTCCCCTTCATCATGGCTCCAAATGTATGTGTTTACAGAATTGTATGTCTAAGGTGCAGTTTGGACGTATTTTCCGACTTACGACGAAATTCGACTTGCGACGTCACGTAGGAACGGAACTCGTTCGTAAGCCGGGGACTACCTGTATTAGTTAGTGTCATTGATCAGATCTTGATTGCTTCTTTTTCTCCTCAGATCAAACAATGCTCTCGACCATCTATTCTATGCACAATTCACATCTTAATAATTATGCATAAAATAAGGATTTTTCTTCTTTAAGCTCCAGTGTACCGTATTTTCTGGTGTATAGGTCGCACCTACGTTTAGCTCTGCTGCAAATGTCTGCCACAGGAGCGCACAGCAAGGCTTTTAAGAAGATTAACGAGCTGGATTCAAAAATTTGTTTCACCGAAAGTGATAACAAGCCATATATATAGGTTGCACCAGTGTATAGGTCGCAGGCCATTAAAAAAAAAACATAAAAAGGTGCGACCTATACTGTACATCGGAAAATACGGTAATCAACACAAATCTTTTCCTCCGTGAAGCCACGACATCACAAGCAGCATTGTTGCAAGTTTGAGCCTTTGGGGGGTCAAAGAAGAGAAAAGTAAATGCATCTTCATCTAATCTGTTCACGAACGCTCCTCCCTGCTCGTCTGTCTCCTCTCTGCTCCTCGGCCAAGTATCCTCCTTTTGTTGATGTGGCAGGCCTGGGAACTGTGGAGCTGATGCTTCGCGTTAAGCAAAAAAAAAAAAAAGTGCACCGCCCCTTTGACTCCTTTGCTTGTAAACGTGGACAGAAAAGAAAAAGGGGAAAAAGATATTTTGAGAGGCGGACACAAAGACACAGAGAATAACAGACGGCTGGAGGAGGAGTCTGAGTCGAACATCCGTCTGGGAGTTTCTGGGAGTTCGACGCTGCATTTGTGTTCTCCAAAGGTGGAGGGATTTCATCTAAAAAAGAGCGCCTTTGTAAAAAACTGTGTCTGATGGAAACAGAAACAGTGAAGCAGCTGAACACAGACCAGAGAGTGGGACATGACACTGATCTAAATAAGCAGCCGGAGCCAATCAGAGCCTTCACCCACTCCCAACTCAGCCTGAAGCTGAGGCTGGTTTCTAATGTGGCATTTCCACAGCAGACGATCTCTCCATTCATTCTTCCTTCTCAGGTCACGGGGGTCACTGGTGCCCATGTCCAGCCATCACAGTGTGGGAGGCACGGTGCACCCTGGATATAGGTGTCCAGGCCATCACAAGGCCAGCAGACAATCCCAAATACAGTACAGTACTTTTTTTTTTTGATGGCCTCCCTTCTCCCCTTACAGCCATCCTCTCCACACACAATTATTATGAAATATTTATTCTAGTAATTATCTAGTGGAGTTTAAAAAATAAAAAAAGGATAGAAAGAAAGGAAGGAAAGACGGAACGTAAGACTACAAAATATAAGAAATATACACAAAGAGAGCACAAGGCAAAACACCCGACCACTGTCTGTAAACCTGCAAAGAACATGACAGAACACAACAACAAAATACCAGTGCTGGGCACCGCTAATTAAAAAATTAGTTCCACAATTTCTAAAACGCTTATTAATTTTTTTAGGTCCACAATTTCAAAAGCACAAATGTCTTATGAAAATTAGGGGAAGCTAATCTAATCCGCTATTTATATATTTCTATATTATATATATATATTTATATATAGCCGGCAGCGTTATCAATATTTGCACTACACTGCCAACTGAAAAGTAACAAAAATGATCCTAAAAGGATGAAATTACAAAAATCAAAGGATTTATTTAATACTTTACGTACATATATTCTATTCGGCCACGAAATTAACAAAAAATAGAATGATCTTTTAATCCCTAAAACCACGTTTAAATCTCAAATACACGGGTGTGTCGCCACCGCATTTATACATAGTAACCCAAATACATGAAACTAACGACTCGCCGTCGAATGGTCGACACAAAACGCACAATAAAATCATCCGGCCACGTTAATTTGGCTTGAAACAGCGGGGTTCTCTACGGATTTATCCATTAGTAACCCAAAACAACCAGCTGGACACAGAGTTCAGCGTCTATAGGTAGTCAACAGATTTAATGAAAAGTAACTAAAATACATAAAAATAACGACTCACCGTCAAATGGTCGACACAAAACACACAATAAAATCATCCGGCCACGTTAATTTGGCTTGAAACAGCGGGGTTGTCTGCGGATTTATCCAAGTACCCAGCACAAACAGTAGCCAGTAGCCACAGAACTAGCCCTCGAGTTCACGGTCTGACCCGGAAGATGTCAAGATGGAATAGTCCATTTTTAGTAAAAATCAAAAAAGGCGTTCAATACAGGATCAACTGGACTTTATTTGTTGCAGAAAACATTTTTAGTAGGGGGATAAAGAAATCGACCGTTTTTTTTATTGCGTATTTAATTATCGTTTTCATACTAAAATATAAAGAACTTAGAATATTCATGACTTTGCAGTAAATTTCTATAAATATATATACCTACCCATATATACATACATACGTACACTTGCATATACATTCAAATACATATCTACATATCTACATACAATACCTGCATGTGCATCCCTGCATCTATTTGTGTGTGGTTGAGAGTATAAGTGTATGAGGCTTCTCTAATAGAACATTTAATAGTGACTGTGAAGCAGCAGAGACCTGACCCCCAAGACCCAAGGCAGACAAAGGGGGGACCAGAGCCCAAGACCCAAAAAGAGGGACCCCGAGCGCGGAGCCCCCAGACAATCCCAAAGACTAAATATGATAAAATAATACAACATGCAACGTAAAGTGGACAAAATAATTATGAACAACTCTGATCATATAACACCTTGTGAAAAAGATTTCCAGTAAGAAACCTGGTTTTAGTCCAAATATAAATGTGGCTGTTGCAGCGATGATGTTCGCTCAGGTTGCAGCACCTTAGTCCAAAAACATCTGGATTTGTCGCTCTTGGACCGAGTCAGGGTTTAGTCTTAAAACAGGCCTTAGCAGGATCTGAATGAAATAGAAACTACAGCAGACGTTTCAGAGGAGCAAAGGAACGGCGTGTTTAGAAAAGATTTGGGAGAGGTTTTGTTCTTGTGTATGAACATGTCACAGAGTTAGGCGCTGAAAATGTTACAGTTTATACTGTACATGTACTTGTGTTTCATGCCTGAAAATGTGTAATCTATGTACCGGTACTCACAAGCCAGGATAATCCACAATTAGAGCCCCAAACCTTATAAAAACGTTCCTTAAGTTTCTCTTTGGTCATTCAATTTACTTTTCAGATTTTCACGTTTAGATATACCGTACCGTATTCTGCTTCTTAAGACAGGAAAACACTTTTATTTTGACACATTTTGCTAAGTGTACAGACATTTTGCTAAGTGTGTTGTATAGGTTGCTGAAAATTTAAATAAAAAAAACCTCTATTTTAAAACCTTTAGGTTTTCAGAATGTTCATCCAGTCTTAAATCAAAGATTGGGGTTGGGATACACCCTGAACAGGTTTACTAGTCGATCACAGAGACAGAGCCACTGATTGACATTAGTGACAATTCAGAGTAGACAGTTGCATGACATACTGTATGCATAGTTTTCAACTGTGGGAGGAAACCGGAGTACCTGCAGAAATCTCACATATGCAGAGTCAAACGTACGTCCCGCGAGGAAACAGTGCTAAACAACTGCTCCACTGCCAGGGGCGGAGCCACAGGGGTGGACAGCGGGGGCACTGGAAGATGTGCAATTAGAGTAAATGAGGGAAACAGAGTAAATGTTTGTGAAGCAGCTATCTTGTCTGGCATGGAGAGAACCATCACTGATTTTATTTCTTATGTTTATTGTGTTATTTATATTTATTAATTTGCTTCTTTCATGGCGGCACAGTGGCGTAGATGGTAAAGCTGTTGCCTCTAAGGTTGCTTGATTGAATCCTAGACTGGTTTGTACATTCCCTCCTTGCATGTGTGGATTTTCCTCCCACAGACCACTTGTTAGGCTAACTGGTAATTCAAAACCATCCCTAGGAGTGAGTGAGAGAGAGATGACTGACATTTTGCTACAATGCCTAATAAAAACACCAGAGCTTGGGGAACGGACATTTTGTAAAAGGTTTAAATTCTATGTTGTAGTCCTGACGCTCAATAATCCTGGTACATGATTCTAACAAGGTTAAGTCAGGTCCTCTGGATGGATTCTTCTTTGTTGAAACGTTTCGTCTTTTATCCATGAGACTTCCTCAAGTCTGAAGAAGAAGGTGCTGAAGAAGTCTTTTGGATAAAAGACGGAACGTTTAAACAAGGAAGAATCCATCCAGAGATTCTGGATACTGTATGTTGTAGCGGTTTCATGGTTGTGCTCTTGAATACTGCAATCTAAATAAAGCTTTAGATTAAAATTAAATGACGCTTGCTACTTAGCAAGAGACGTGAGAAATCTGTTCTTGCTCACATCGTTGTGAAATGTTCTTTTTTGCATGGAGATTTTATTCTCAAAGAAAAACTGCAGCAGAGAACTCCTGACAAGCCCTAACCCTGGAGCACACGTCTCGCTTGAACAGAAACAACAGAGCAACAGCACAGCTGCCAGAGATGGACGTTCAGTTTCAGCTAACGATGGAAGAGACATCAACCAAACAGAAGAGACAATTCACAAATGTGACACAAAGAGAATGCCGTCGTTTCTGACAGTCAGTGCAGAAATGTGTCTGCTGTCCAGCCGAGGTGTACCCTTTCCCAGTCAGCACAGTCGTTGTGTCTCCTCCATGCACAAACATTGTCTCCTTCCATGAGTTCTTTGTCTTTATAAGGTTTATTTGACTATCTTTGTCAATTTTACTGAAACAGTTGCAAAGATGGTTGACATTTTTAACAGTCGCAAAAGAAGAGGTGATGCTTCATCCACCTTACAGCATAAGCTTCCCTGCAAAGTTCTGACAAATCACACAATATTTGGTGCTTCCCCTGCGAGCTAAAGGTTCTGTCAAGAGCTTGTGCACAAAATAGGTTCTTGCAAGACCTACAAGATCAAAATGATGTCATTTTCATCAATCAACTGCAACAAGAAGAGTTCTCAACACCTTGCAAAATATAAGAGAGCGTCCTGTGCTCCTGCATCACCGTGTGGCACAGGGGCTGCAGAGCTGCAGAAAGAAAACCCTGCAGAGAGTGGTGAAGGCTGCACAGAAGATGTTGTAGTCAGTCTCCCCACCATCACAGACATTTACACCTCCAGATGCAGGAAGAGGGCCACCTGCATCATGAAGGACCACACTCACCCATCACACACTTTTTACCCCACTCCCCTCAGGCAGGAGGTTGAGGAGCATTAAATGTAGAACCACTAGACTGAGGAACAGCTTCTACCCTGAGGCTGTAATCACTACAATGCCACTTTAATTGGTGATACGTCACTTTATCTGGGCTGCTGATTATCCATGCTGCTGATTTCTTGCGTTTAAGATTGTCTACAGTTGTCATTGTTGTCATCATTCTTTGTTAAATACAGGTATCTCTCATAAATGAGTCCTCGAGGCTCAATGAGACTAACCTGTATACAGTATACATAAAGATTGAATGAAGCTGTTGTATTCATACCCATCTGCTCACAACAGACTCATATTCAGGGCAGGCTGCTGTTTAATATATTATATTACATTATTATTGTTTAGCGTATCAGCGTATATATTAGATTCTTGTATACTGTTTATTTTTATACTTCATATTTAGTTACATTTGCGTGTAACTGGGACAATGAGTACACAATTTGGTTCCACCTTATGCACCACATGTGATGCAAACGACAACAAAGAACTTGAACCTTGATAAATCAACCTTTAGTGGAATATTTGTTGAATTTGAATTTGAGATTTTCATTAATGAAAAGTGCGTTATAAATTGAATTCATTATTATTATTATTATTATTATTTGCCTGATCAGGACTGGGTCTCGTTTTTTTTTTCAATCCCTTCATCTCGCCTTGCCACTGTTGTCATCTTCCCCTTCCTTTTGTTTTTTCCTTTGTCTGTCCCTATTTATCGCCTCCCTCTTTTCTCCTTCCCCTCTCACTCTGTCTGACTTGTCTCTTTCAGGCAGAAGACCAAAAATAATAGGAGACAGGAAAGAAAAGTCCACAGCATGCTGACTGTGTGGAGCCAAGAGCCGTGCCCATAGGTCCATTTTTCTTCATCTTTGCTACAACCCTCTAATTTAGCTTTTATTTTAGGATGAAAGTTTATTGAGTCGAGTTTCAGTGCAAAGCTACGAGGTCGGGACTCTCTGTAATGTTCGCTCACTGCCCGCTTCTCTCATTCTTGACTCACACATCATAAGTAAACAGTTTATTACTTTTTCCCTGCAGACTGAGGCGTTGGAGTTTATTCTAGAGTTGGACGAGTAGGAAAATGGTTAAATTAGACGACAAAACAATTGCATTCTTTTTTTGCATTCACTATAAAGAAGAGCGTTGCTACGTGACTTAAAATTTTATATTTTGTTTTTTTTCTTTTCTTCTTATTGTATATATGTTAATTGTTTTTGTATTTTATTATAAAATGAATTAATAAATAAACTAAACTAAACTAAACTAAAATGTCCTGAAACAGTTTCCAAAGGAACAACTATTTTGTCTTTACGTGATATTTTCAAAATGCCATTTAATGCAGTTTCTGTTAAATTTTCAGCTGTGACATGACTCAAATTAAAGTTGTATGAGGACAGCAGGACAGTGGTGAGATGTGCTGTATGAGTGACAGATAGCTTCAAGATGGAGGTGGGAGTGCATCAAGGATGGGCCCTAAGCCCCTTCTTGTTTGCTCTGGTGATGGACCGACTAACAGATGAGGTCAGGCAGGAATCCCCATGGACTATGATGTTTGCAGATGACATTGTGATCTGTGGTGAGAACAGGGAACAGGTGGAAGAGAACTTGGAGAGGTGGAGGTATTCACTTGAAAGAAGAGGAATGAAAGTCAGCCGTAGTAAGACAGAGTACATGTGTGTGAATGAGAGGGAGGCCAGTGGAACAGTGAGGCTACAAGGAGCAGAGGTCACAAAGGTGCAGGACTTCAAGTACTTGGGGTCCACTGTCCAGGAAAATGGGAAATGTGGTAAAGAGGTGAAGAAGAGAGTCCAGGCAGGATGGAGTGGATGGAGAAAAGTTTCAGGAGTGATTTGTGACAAAAAGGTGTCAGCAAAGGTCAAAGGAAAAGTTTACAAGACAGTGGTGAGACCAGCTATGTTGTATGGTCTGGAGACAGAGACATGGACAAAAAGACAAGAGAAAGAACTGGAAGTGGCAGAAATGAAGATGTTGAGGTTCTCCTTAGGAGTGACAAGGATGAAGAAGATCAGGAATGAGTCAAAGTCAAAAGTCAAAGTCAACTTTATTGTCAGAACTGCAATATGTACAGGACATACACAGGATTGAAATTGCGTTTCTCTCAGTCCCTCGGTGCAACAGTAACCATTTAAACACTAAAACACTGAAACATTTAATAAACATAAGCATAAAATAGTAAAAGTGTAACACTGTCCTGAGTTTTTGCATAGTAGTATAAAAGTATGAAAATTTACACCAACACTAAAACACTAAACATTTAATGAACATAAGCATAAAATGAAATAATAAAAGTGTAATACTGTCCTGAGTTTTTGCATAGTAGTATAAAAAGTATAAAAAGTATATCTATAAAATAAACTGAAGGTTCTAGCATTGACATTTGCAAAGAGTGGCAAAGCAGCATATGAGTTAATGTACACAGTATATGTATGAGGTAGTTGATGTTGGTATAGAGGCAAAGTGGCATATGCAGTAAGGCACATAAGGCACATTGGGCATCCTTAAATAAGGCTAGTCAGAGAATACTGTATATGTATCAGCAGTAGTGTAGATATAAAAGTAGTGTAAATGTAAACAGTATTAATAAATGTAAACAGTGAATGTAAACAGTAGTATGACTATAGGCAGTAATGTAATACAAACATTAGTGCAAATATGAGAAGTAGTGCAAACTGAATGAGCACATGACCGAGAGTTTAGTGAATAACCCGTTTGATGACACAGAGTCCAGTGTTAAAATCTTTGTGTTGTGTGGTAATGTGTGAGAAAGTTTTTTGTGTTAAGGCAGTTCAAATGGGAGGGGAGGCAGAGCAGGCAGAGTGTTTAGCATCCTGACTGCCTGATGAACAGAGCTGTCTCTCAGTCTGCTGGTTCGAGCCTGGAGACTCCTCAGTCTCCTCCCTGATGGCAGCAGTCTGAAGCAGCTGTGTAGTGGGTGTGTGGGATCACCTGCCATGCAGAGGGCTTTCCGAGTGAGGCGGTTGCTGTGTAAGTCCTGCAGTGAGGGGAAGGAGGTGCCGACGATCTTCTCAGCTGCTCTCACGATGCGCTGGAGGCTCTTGCGGCAGGATGCAGTACATGCACCAAACCACACAGTGATGCAGCTTGTCAGGACACTTTCTATGGCACCTCTGTAGAAGGTGCACATGATGGGGGTTGAAGCTCCAGCCCTTTTCAGCTTGCGGAGAAAGTAGAGGCGCTGGTGAGCCTTCTTGGCCAGTGCTGCAGTGTTCCTGCTCCAGGACAGGTCCTTTGAGACGTGCACTCCCAGGAACTTGGTGCTGTCCACTCTCTCCACTGCGGTGCTGTTGATGGTCAGAGGGGCATGTTGGGCA
>JBBPBX010057509.1:10717-22407 GCA_038048925.1 Garcialebias charrua
AGTGATAACAAGCCATACATAGGTCGCACCTGAGTATAGGTCGCAGGCCTTGGGAAAAAACATAAAAAGGTGCGACCTATACACCGGAAAATACGGTAAGTGGGATTTCCTTAAAACACAAACAGCAAGACGGCCTCGACAGTCCAACTTAGAGCAGAAGGGTCATAAACACGAGCCTTACTGGTTGAACTAGTTTAATAAATATGTTGTTTATTGTTTTTCTTTCATCTCTAAGCTCTGAATATGGGATCTATGCACCAAACTGTGGCCTTGACAGCGTCCTCATGTCCTGGGGCCATGACGGTATGAGACCCGACCCAAAAGCAGCTGAATGTACCACATGCTTGGTGTCCTTTGTTACATGAGTGTTCTCCAACTCTTTCAGAGTACCTCTACAGAGGAATGAAGCACAACAACTGCTGCATCCCCGACGAGGTGAAGGAATGAGCACATTTACGGGTTTGAAATGTATTTTTAGAGCGTTTCGACAGGAACGAGCTACAATCTTTGTGTTTCTGTTTCTCAGGGGCTGTACATGATTCGATTCCATTCCTTCTACCCGTGGCACTCTCATGGAGACTACATGCATCTGTGCAATGACAAAGACCGGCAGATGCTGCCGTGGGTCAAAGAGTTCAAGTGAGTGTCTTCCTCTTCCTTCCAGAGCGTCAGCAGAGCCTAGGCTTTGACCCGAGATGTAAACCTTCTGGCTCTTTCTGCAGCAAATTTGACCTCTACACAAAAAACAGCACCCTGCCCGACGTGGATGAGCTGAAGCCGTACTACCAGTCTCTGATAGACAAATACTGTCCGGGGGTTCTGCAGTGGTGAACCAGCAGATACACAAGTCAACTGACACGATGATGAAAATGTAAACGATGATCTGTAGATTTGTTTATTGCAACACTAAAGCTGCATGTGGCACTTTCTGCATATCATTACCTTTTTTTAAAATCTCTGCACTAAATCTCACTGAGAACTGTTTTTACCTCTTCTTATGGCTTGTATTTTTAGTTATATGTGGCAAATAATTTTGAGAGATAATTCATACAACTTTATTTTATTTTTTCAAGTTTAAAAGAATACAAAAACAACTGTCTTCTGTGGTGTTTCATTTCTAATTTCACACAAAAATATTTACAGACAGGACAATTGTGCTAGCTTGTTGAAATTTTGTGCAGACAAACCTTTAACTGCCCCCCCCCCCATCCATTAAAAAAATAAAATAAATGAGTGTTGTAATAACATTAACTTGTATATTTATTCTCGATTTGATTCCTTTTACTGGTTTTATCACTTTTCATTTTTAGCGGTGTTCAGAAACAGCCAAATAAGTTTTAATAAACTCGTTTTCTGCTTTAAAGACATTTGAACAATTGCAGATATGAATGTGATCATGTAAATACAGGTTAAAATAAGCAATAAAAGTGTGGCAGGCGAGGAAACAAAAGCACATAACACAACTCGTTTGGTATTTGGTGTCATTTTATGAAGGCAGACGGTGATCAGTCCCAACAAGACTCCCTGCAGCTTGTTAAAAAACGTTCAGTTTTCATCACTTTTCATCCTCTCCTCTTCCTGATCCTCGTCCTCACCACCACTGTCTTTCTCCTTCCTTTCTGCCTCGTCTTCTATGTTCTCTCCATCCTCTTCCTCCTCTTCTGTCTGCTGGTCCTGCGTTTCCTCGAGGTGGTCTGAGGAGGCAGCAGCTTCCATGTTATTGCTCTTCTTAGCTTCCTCAGGAGACGATGACGTCCGTTCTGTAAGTTTATTTTTGGCGTGCAACCCCCGGAGCAGACAAAAGGTGGCGCTGCAGGTGATGAGGGTCCAGATTAGTGCAGGGGCAGGAACGCCTGTGAGCTGAGGGCGCACCCACCTTACCACCTGAGCAACAGTGGTGTTGGAAACACGACGAGGAGATGACTTGTCCTATAGACAAAAAATAAGTATAGAAATGTGTTAACGCTGATTCAGCATTGTCCCAAACTAAATCAGGTTAAGCGTCTAATGTAGTTATTGTTGATTGTGAAAATTACTCTTTTCATCTGTTATTTCTATAATGATTATGTTTTGAATTGATTGTTTGAACGTGTTTTTTTTTTAAAGGGGCAGACATAATAAGAATTATTCTTCTTTCTGCCACCTTTCATTTTATGTATTCTTTCTTTCACATATTTTTGAAATGCTTTTTTTCTTTATTTTTATGTTTCAATGTAAAATGAATAAATTTAATTAAAAAAAAAAACGGAAGTAGGAATATTATTCAGATACAGTATACAGTGAGGAAAATAAATATTTGAACACCCTGCTACTTTGCAAGTTCACCCACTTAGAAATCATGGAGGGGTCTGAAATTTTCATCTTAGGTGAATGTCCACTGTGAGAGACATAATCTTAATCTTAGCAAGCTCAAGACGGGCCTGGACATGTGCTGATTTAGCAGGGGAACCTTCCGTGCCATGCATGATTTTAAATTATGACGTTAGTGTATCACCCACAGTAACCTTGGAAACAGTGGTCCAGCTCTCTTCAGGTCATTGACCTCTGTGTAGTTCTGGGCTGATTCCTCACCTTTCTTAGGATCAATGATACACCACGAGGTGAGATCTTGCACGGAGCCCGAGTCCGAGGGAGATTGACAGTCATGTTTAGCTTCTTCCATTTTCTAATAATTGCTCCAACAGTTGTTCTTTTTTTCACCAAGCTGCTTGGCAATTGCCCCATTGCCCTTTCCAGCCTTGTGGAGATCTACAGTTTTGTCTCTGGTGTCTTTAGACAGCTCTTTGGTCTTAGCCATGTTAGTAGTTGGAGTCTTACTGAGTGTGTGGGGTGGACAGGTGTCTTTATGCAGCTAACCACCTCAAACAGGTGCTTCTAATGTAGAATAATAAGTGGAGGTGGACTTTTTAGAGGCGGACTAATGCCCCTTTTCCACTCGCTCTGCGCAGAGCGGATCAGTCTGGTCCAGTCTGGTTCAGTTCGGATCGGCTCACATGTAGCTCTGTCTCCATTCACTTCTGTAGCCCTTCGGTGGGCGGGGTGTAGGATCATACTCTCTCACACGTGGTGGAGGTAGTGTACCCTTCACCATGTTTTTTTTTGCCATGGTTTCTATTATGTTCGAGCTCCAACAATACGATCAGCTACGCTTCGGTTTGGTGCGTGCGAGGACAAGCTCAGATGGAGGATCTGTTGTTGTTGTTCTGTGAAGACCCACAATGCACCTCTTCCCTCCAAGCAGCCTCCTCCCCCCGACCAATCAGTGACCGACGGTGTTTATGACGTGAAGGACGGCGCGCTACAGCTCGCCTGAACCCTGCTCTGAAATCAGTCCGGAATCGCGGTGCGGCGCGGCTCATATGTGAGGTGGGAAATGCGTCCAGCTCGCTTCTGGCACGCATATATTGCGCAATAACTGACCCGAACCGGCAAGTGGAAAAGGGGCATAACAGGTCTTTGAGGGCCAGAATTGTTGCTGATTGACAGGTGTTCAAATACTTATTTGCAGCAGTAACACACAAATTATTTTTAAAAATCACATGTGATTTTTTAATTTATTTTAGATTATGTCTCTCACAGTAGACATGCACTTAAAAGTCCATGACCCACCATGTTTTCAAATTGCATCGCCATTAATATTTATTAGTTTATTTAAAAATAAAACAGGAGCGTTTATTTATATTGTAGAGAAATAACGCTAAATGTGTTATTTCATGATTTATAGCAGATTTTAGCAGCAGCTCCGGGAAAATCTGCCCCTCTCCATATATGGGCATTGACATCACTGAAGTATCCGCCTTGGAGTTATAGGCGGAGTTATAACAAGCATGCATCAACTTCTGACCAGAGAATACAACTAATAAAAACGATGTGTGGGACAAACGTCAGACTTTTACAAGTAGTCGTGTTGTGTCATTTTAATATTTCCTCAGTAATAATTGTACAACTGGCTGCTGATCAGCACAGCCGCACCACCTCCCTCCGCTGCTCAGAGGGAAAAAAAAAGTGAAACATATTTAATATTCCCTTGTTAATAAATCTGCCTGTTGATTAATCCTGCGGTTGCTCACTGATGTCGATCATATTCTGAGCGCGCATCCACTTTTTATTCTCTCCCCGTGACCTGACAGGTCGGGAGTACAGAATTAAAAAGACAGCCGCAGAGGAGCTCTGAGCGCGCGTGCTCCCCGCAAGGCTGGAGCCGAGCCCTGAGTCGGCACCACTAAGGAACGCGGAGCCGGGAGAAGACACGCGGCTGGCTCCTCTGAGGCTCATGGGCAGAGGAGCGAGTGAGAGCAGCAACAGTTTTAACCGCAGCAGTGTTATATCTTATTAAAAAGTTCTAAAAAAATAAATAAAAACAGAGCGCTGGTCCAGCTGTACACACAACTGCACCAGGAAATATTTAGAGATCACGCATCCACGTAGGACACGAGTTTAACTGCAGTTCTCTCATAAACCTCCATGGCGAACTCACTCCTGCCTTCTGAGGGGGAGACTTTACTGACGTCACTTCACACTTCGGCAATCTTCGGCCGGGTTTCCGGATTCATCCGGGACTCGTTTTTTTTTATTTTTTTAAACGCTCGCCTGGCCCAATTGCAAAAATGAAAATAGACATCATATTCTACTACAGTAATTGTCCAATATGGTGAATTGTTACTGTCATGGTGGGTTGTTGTCCTTTAAGATGAACATTTCAGACCCCTCCATGATTTTTAGGTGGGAGAACTTGCAAAGTTGCAGGGTGTTCAAATACTTACTTTCCTCACTGCATAACTAATAGGTTTCTGTTATTAATGACTTCACTTTCTAATAATAAGTCACCCTGCTGTCTTTCATGAATGAAGTCTGAAAGTGAACAGAGTGTTTTTTCTTTTTCCAGGATTTTTATTTGTTCGTATTTGTATTGTGAGCAGAAAAGGCGACTAACACCCAGAACACCCCTTTTTTCTTGTGAATGCAAATAAACTAAAGGAGACAGAGTTAAAGTAACTTTCAGTACATCATCGTAGTACCCGCTATTTCTTAGTAGATTTCGGAAGTCCTGAACGATGTTGATAACCAAAAAGATATAAAGATTTGTTTTTGTCTTTAAATATAAGTACCGTTTTTTCCGCCGTACATGTCACACTGCCCTATAAGTCCATCAGTCCATATTTGTCTAATAAAGTGGAAAAATCCATGAATATGTCGCTTCGCTGTATACGTCGCATCTATTATGCGTCACCACTGACGTGCCGGGTTTGTTACGCGTCACCGCTGACAACCCGGAAATGTGGGCCGATGCTTAGCCAAAAATCGCTGGGCTGCCAAGTGGCGGCCGTGGGAGCGTGCACGGGAGGACTTTAACAAGAATTTAACAAGATTAACACGTAACAATTATTTGTTTGCTCAAAATTATATTAAAGGTGTGTCTCAGTCTAACATTTGCTTAATAATTGCATTTTGATGGTCAGATCAGCTGCATTTCAAAACTCGATTTACGTAAGTGTGCACGCGCAGAGGGACGAACCGCTCTTCATTTCTTCGAAATTTAACAACAAAAACACCTAAAACAATTATTTGTTTGCTCGAAATTATAGTAAAGGTGTGTCTCAGTTGAACTTTTACTTTATAAATGCGCTTTAATGGTCAAATCAGCTGCATTTTGCAGGGGCGGTGCAGCTAAATGAAGCTGAGATTGCTCCAAGCAGCGAGCAGAACGAAGGTGGGGGAAAATGGCAAGCCGATTGTGTCATCAATAGCTGGTGAAGATTCTCAGTCATCCAGGACATGGTAAATAAATAAAAACGTTCAAGACAAAAACAATAAACTATAATAAATAAAGTCCAGTTGTTTTTGTCTTGAACTTTTTTGAATTTGTCATTATAGCCACGCTTACCTATTACATGATACAACAGACTGCCACACTGCTATTGCTAATCTGCTGCCATCAAGTGGCTGACAGTGGTACTGCTCTTTTTTTCTTCTTTTTCTTCCAGTCAGAATGAATGATATGTCATCTCAGCCAATAATTGGTTTATAAATATGGGGAAAAATCCATAAATACGGCACTTCGGCCTATAAGTTGCAGGGCATGTAAATTATGCAAAAAAATAAATAAAATAAACACGACTTATAGGCTGAAAAATATGGTATGAGTAACTTTTTTCTTTTAATTTCAAAGACATATTTACCTTCAGCCCAAACTGGTTGAGCATGCTCTCCAGAAAACTGCTGCCCAGGTGCACCATGGGATAGAACTCCTCATCATAAACCCTCCTCCACCAACGCTGTGGATAAGATCTACCAAAAAACAAAGCCAAACTGTCTTTAGTTATCTTTGTATGAATGTGAGATCAATTTTAAACAGTATTTTCTAAATTCTTTATCTTAAACAGGCAAGAATTTTTTTTTTTTAGACAATCAGCTACTTTCTGTACATAAAATCAGCCACTCTTCATAGTAAAACACATTCTCAGTTTCTGAAAGTATGAGTTGACCAGTAGTTTGTAATGCAATAAGTCTGAATTAAACTCAAGCGTTGGTGTTTCAGTGCAGGGGGAGAAGCAGCGAGCGCTGACCCGTCAGCCTTGGGTTCAGTAAACCAGTATCTGTAGCGGTGAGCTCGGAGGTAGGCAGGCGGCTGCTGCTGAAACGGATACTTGGATACGTCCGTCTGGATCAGCTCAATCACTGCAGAACAAAATGCAAACTTTAAGAGATCCACTTGTTCCTTATTAAACCAAAATCTGATAGCTTTCCCAGGGAATTCAACACTGAATCATTTCAGGCACAGAGAACACCGTCTGCTTCCAGAAGATTAAAACTTCAAAGTACCGGCTATCTCTGAAGACGTTCTTAGTAGCTGTGAATTTTTTAAAGTTTACGAGTTGCACACCGTCTCTTTTGCCTTGCAGCAGTCGGTACATCAGACTGGTGAACCACGGCGCCTGCGTGTGAGGCCCCAGAGCGGCGAACCACATCTGCCAGTCCAACCTGGGCTGGTGAGGAGTCACGACGGGAGGAGGCGCACTCAAGTTCCCCGGCTTGTACATGAACTCAATCTCCTTAAGAAATAAAAACCAAATTTTTATAGCGACCATACACGTTCTGTTCAACCTTCATTCATGAGACTTTCTTCTCACCGTCCACGTGACCCCATCGCTGCTCCCCTCGATGACGACCTCCGGCCTCCCACCCACTCCGGTCATCCTCCTGAACAGGCCGTACGAGTTGACCAGCTGGAAACGAACCACCGCCTCGTGGGCCTGACGCACGCCTGGCCACAGCCTGGCGTTAGAGTTGTACTCGATGTAGGTGAACGGAACCTGAACGAGGAAAAACAGACAAATATACGGATGCTGGTGCAACGTTCCTGCTTATGATTTCTACGGGTTTTTTGTTTGCAATCAAACTACTCCTGCAGGCTTGGTGTGATTTTAAACATTTATATATACAGTATAACATATACATTATATCAAATATCAAAATACTCAGCTCAGTTGGAAATAGTGTGCTCTTACTTTTGTTATTTGTAACTTTGAAAGTTTTATTTTAATTACTTAACTTTAACATGGTTTTCCACTAGAGAATTGGTCTCTCCTTGATTTGTTCAAAAACGTTGTTCTTTAAAATATATATATTTCAGCATAGTATTTTTTATCTTCTTGTGCTCCTTTTAGTTTCTATGTTAGAGTTTTGCTACAGTGAACTTTAACTTTTAGTGACTGTTTTGCTTTTAATCATTTTAGCTTTTATATCCATATTTAATTTAACCCTCCTGCTGCCATTAGGCTAAAATGACCCACAAGTCCTCATGTTTAAAAATAACCTCATGGGTCATCTTGACCCAAAGGCAGCAGGAGCATTAATTTTGAATTTAGCGTTTACCTATCAGCTTATTAATTTTAGTTTTTACACTTTCAGTTTTACTAATTTAAACTTTTTTTTTTACCATTTTGCTCATTTTAGCCTCTGTTCTGCTTGATTTAATTATTAATTCAGCTGCTGCTTCAACAAATTCCCTCAACATACTCACTAGCAGTCTTTCATTTAGCGCGGGATGCGGGTGATAGGGACCACGCCCTCCTGCGATAAGTGAAAAACTGCACAATAGGAATACAGTAGTTAAAGTTCAATTTCGAGATCAGTAAACTTTGTCATGACATGTACCAGCCTGCAATCACACTCACTCATCACCTGTTACTCCCAATCTCCCTCCTTAAATAATTTAAATGTAAATACTGTAACATTTTAAATAAAGAATCCATATAACATGGATTGCTTATTTAAAATGTTACAGTATCTAAATTTAAATTGTAGAGAAGTGCAGCAGGACACTAAAGAGTTAAGGCCGAGATACACTTGAGCGTCCTCAGGTACGCCACTCTACGCGCGCATATTGTGCGCATGTGTTTTGCTGCTATACTTCATAAACTATTCAGCTTTAAAAAGCTCACGTTCTCCTTGTTGTAATATGAGCAGCTGCGCACGGAGGGGACTCAACTGAGCTCGCTGATTGGTCACTTGCTGACACGCCTACTGAAATGATTGACAGACAGCTTTCTCAGTCAGCTCATGTAGCTCCTTGAAGACCGCGGCGGTGTTCATGCGGTGTTTCTACTATATATGTTGTAAAAAGTTCTCTCAGAAATAAAAATAATAACAGGGAGTGCTTTTCCTGCAGCACACAGCCCACCAGGGATATTTAAAACATCGCGCACCCAGGTAGGACCTGAATTCATTCATTTCATTCATGGAGTGAACGGAGGAAGAAGTGATTACTTGACTTTAGGCAAAAAAACAAAAGAAAAGGCCCGATCAGCGATAAAGAAGGGGAATTTATTTCATTTGTGTAACATACAAAACAGTCCGGCGCCGGGGAAGTTTATGGTCAGACACCGCGTATTGCGCACGCGGACGTAAAAAAAAAAGCTTTGCGCGTACATGCCCTGAGGGGCTACGCTTTTGCCTTGACGTACGTACGCTGCGTATAGACGTATCGTGAGGACGCTCGAGTGTATCTCGGCCTTTAATCCTTCACATGGAGCAGAAATGTACTTCTTGTTCAATTACACTGTAACAACTGAACATAGAAGTTTTAAAATAATTTAAAATAACTTTCAACACTTTTATATTTTATGATTATGACGATTTGACATACTTTTAATTTTAAGTGGGAAGACAAAAGTTGAGGGCAGCAATGTGGCGCAAATGGTGGAGCTGCTGCCTCTCAGTGAGAAGGTTGTCGGTTCAAATCCCGGTCCGGAGGCCTTTCTGGGTGGTGTTTGCATGTTCTCTCCGTGCATGTGTGGGTTTTCTCATATTTATTTTCTCAAATAATTTATTTTAAATACACAACCCATGGCTCATTCATCAATCAGCCAATTGTGTCATGTACAATCTCACGTTGAAAAACCACGATATAGCGAATCAGCGAAAAACGAACCGCGAAGTAGCGAGGTACTTATGTACCCCCCCCCCCAAAAAAAATGCTAATTTCTCTGGTTTCTTTTTGATTTTGGACTCCAGCACCCACCAAACTGAGAGCGAACATGGCAGCAGCAGCAGCAGCGAACACCATCCACTGCATCATCCTCATAAACCTCTTCAAGAAACCAGAAACACAAGCACACCTGTAGAGGAACACACATCAACACAACATCCAGGACATACATCGAAAATACACAACACTGCGCCACATACCTGAACATGGAAGTGACCATCTCCCAGGTGAGAGAGAGGACACCAATCCAGACGCAGGGGATGGTGACACTCTTCAGAAACGTGTTAAACTGGTGGTAGGTGAAGGCTGAAGAAGGAAAACACAAAAATAAACATTTTCAAATCATTTTAATATTTTATGAAATGTTGGACGAAGCTGCACAGACCTGTACGGGACGAGATGCTGTTCTTCATCGTATCCACCTGCAGATCGAAGCAGATGATTGTTCCGTAGATCAGCAGAGACCACACAACCATCTCCAACAGGTAACACAGCCATGACAGCGGACTGGAGTCTGAAAGGAGCAGAGAACATGAAACGTTCAGAGCTCATGTTCTAATTCCTTTAGGTGCTCAAACAAAGACTTTATGTAGGAGAATGTTCAGCTGTGGGCAGATGAGTAAGAGCCGCAGGGTCCATTCAGTGGACCGGGCGCTCCACCATTTCCTAATGAGGTGGAGTAAACTTAGGTTTTTACCCCCCACAGTTTGACTTAAAACATGTTTTTTCACTGCCAGCAATAATCGAGTACAGTAGTATTTATTGAATCTAACTGTACTTTCTCAGTTACAAAAAAAAAATGTCAATCAACTTCTACATTCAACATACAGTATAGTCTCTTGTTTATTGCGGGGGATCCATACCCTGAAGACCCGCAATACGTGAAAAACCCCAGAGTAGGAATAGTAGTACAAGCAGTAATTTATATATATATATACAGGGAACCCTCGAGTTACGTCAGAGATCCGGACCTACGGGTGTGACTTAGGTCGATTCTGTCGTATCTCGCGGACCAAAAACACGTGCCTGTCGTAGGTCCGCATTTCTGCCGTAGGTCGCGGCTATACCGCTAACGGAGCGCCGCACACACATTTAACGGCATGAGAATGAACAAGCGGACATCCTGTGCCATAAACATGCACAGAACTTTATTTACAAACACTTAGATAACACATTATACCACACATTCATCCATAAACACACAAAACCAGTACAGCATGTACAGGTACAGTACTGAAATGTTTTTTTCAGCACAGACAAAGCATACAAAATACAAATCTCTTCCTGAACAGTTCTCAGCCATAATCTGCAAATGAGTTCAACCATGAAACATGAACACTTCTCTTTGAGCAGCAGCTGTTAACATCAAAATGCAGCAAATGATAAGGAACTCCCATGCATTCATCCATGCATCCAGCAGCAGCAAAAACATGTCAACCATGAAACATGAACACTTCTCTTTGAGCAGCAGCTGTTAACATGTTGCAACCATCATGTTTTTGAAACCAGTGCAGTCCATGTGGTGTTGGTGTGCAGTCCATGTGCATGAAAAAGTCCATGAACTCTAAAAAAGCTAGAAGCAGCAGAAAAAGGAAACAAGGAAACAAAATGTCCTTACTTTGACTGAAGTGTAGGTAGACACTGATGTTTTTCTCAAGTTCAAACCTGGATCAGATGGAACTGCTTAGCCAGTGCTCAACCATGAATGATGGGAGCATTTTAGGCCAGGTGTGGGCTCAGCGGTGTGGTCCTGATGTGAGCAGTTCTGTCCATCAGAACGTTTGCTTTTCTCTCTCTCGCCGAAACTCAACAACGTGGTCAAGATGGCGCGTCCCTTTAAATAGTACGGCAGTGTCGCCCCACCCCTACTCCAGGGTCACGCGCACTGTCATGCACTAACACTCAAGGCACTGTACCCCTCCCCCACCTTGCCGCTTGCCGTAGTGTCGCACTTTTTTTGCCGTATCTCGATTACATACTTCTAATGTAACTCTGTCGTAAGTCCGTTTTTTCGGTCGTATGTCGACGGCATTCTTTCAAAAAGGCAAATCGTAAGTCTGCGTTGCCGTAGGTCGCAGGTGTCGTACCTCGAGGGTTACCTGTATGTATATATGTATTATATATGTATATATATATGTATGTATATATGTATATATATATATATATATATATATATATGTATATATATATATATGTATAT
>JBBPBX010057510.1:0-11378 GCA_038048925.1 Garcialebias charrua
TATATATATATATATATATATAATGAGATGAAAGCTGAAAAATAAGTCATCAAATGCCACACTACAATATTAAACTTTGTTGTTGTTGTTGTTTTTTTAATGGAGAAGGAAGCCTAATAAAGTAACCAAGAGTTATGAAACAAGTTTGGCAATTTAAAAAAATTATAATAATTTGATTGAATTTTTTTGTTAATTTTAAGACTGGGGTCTAAACTCACCCCAAACACCATGGAAAGTAACAAAATCTAACATTACAGGACAGTTATGTGTGATTTGTAAGTGTATTAAATGCAAGATAATTTCTTATCTACTACAAAGTAGTTGTTTAGTATCCCACACCGCAGTCAGGTGGACTCCTCATTCTCCTCCCTGCTCTGCACTTTGCTCCGTGTCTCAGTCCTGTGTCCTTTAGCCACCCACAAACTCAGATAAAGGACTCGACTGAACTTGGTCAAAGGAGTTCCAACAATATGGAGAAAGAGCAGGACAGAAATGGTGGTACTGTGCAGGGAAACTCGGTTTAAGCCCCGTTCAAAGTTTCGGTTCATCATGTCTTTTCCTCCTGATTTCATGTACTCTCCGTGGACACTGAACATTGCGCATGGACAGTCTATGTTAAAGCGCAGACACAGAGTGACTCAACCTCAGTCTGTCCACAGAGTACACCTGCATCCTCAGGCCAGTATGTGTGAGGATTTCACCTGTTTCTCACCTGATTCTCTTCTTAATTGTCCACAGGTGTCTTCCTCTTGTCTCATTAGTGATCAGTATTTAGTCTCTGTGACTTCACATGAAGAGGCAGTTGGGTTCCTGACTTCAGAGGAGAAGGAGCTGGGTTGCTGCAGAGGAAAGTCCTTGCACATGACGTTAATTGAGCATTGTCCTCCCATGGTGTCATGATCTGCTGGTCTGCTTTGAGCTTTGTCTGCACCAAGGGTCCCCTTTGGGGGCCTGGTAAGTAATTGCTGTTCCTTCAGTGATTTATCCTGTGTGATGTTTGTGCAGTTCACTAATTGTCATTTTTGTCTTTCCGAGCCATCTGGTCATCATGCTTGTGGGTTCCTCCGTCGGCGCCGGCCGGTCCAGGTCCAGAGTCCAGCTAAAACCGGCCCTGGCGTCCAGCTCGTCCAGCTCCTGCGCGGATCGTGACAGTATGTGGATAAAGCACCTGCATCTCCTCAATAAAATGATCATAGTGCTTTTGTCAGGCAGATGCACACTGTGGGACAACAAGCATTAAAGCCCCCCAGTATACTCCCGCATACGGCCGTATGTGGAAGTACACGTGTACGTATGCAGAGGTACGAACGTACCCCCGCAGGGCATGTACGCGCAAAGCTCAAATTTTACGACCGCATATGCGGTTTTGAACAATAAACTGCCTGGTGACGGACTGTTTTGTATGCAACACCAATGTACTGTATTAAATTCCCCTTATTAATCCCTGATCTGGCCTTTTCTTTTGTTTTGTTTTCTTGCCAAGATGCAAGTGATCTCTTCCTCCTCCATTGATGCCATGACTGAAATGGTAAGAAATGAAGGAATTTGTCACTAGTGAATTAGAATCAGGTCCAGCGTGTCTGCGGGAGGGACGAGATTTCCTGGTGGGCTGGTCTGATGTGTGGGCTGGACCAGCGCTACCTGTTTATTTTTTATTTTTAGGACTTTTTATTAACAAAATATAAACAGAGGACACCACTGCGGCTGAGGCTGCCAGCTCTCGTTTATTTATTTTTATTTTTCAAATCTGTCAATCAATCCAGTAGGCGTGTCAGCAAATTACCAATCGGCAACTTCAATTTGTTCCGAAGGTAAACGCTTCTTGTCTGTGGAGCTGACTGCAGCCGCTCAGGGTGGATGCTCAAGAATAATGTCTAAACCCTCTGCGTACTGTACGGGCATACATACGCGTGGACGTACGTACGTGGGAGTATACTGGGGGCTTAAGTTTGTGGCCACACTTGGAAAAAAACTGCCTAAAAATCTGCCTAACACACCCTGTCAAAATATGAGAGTTCCCAGATCTTGTTCCAGAAATATCCATATCAAATTAAGCCCTGGTTTGCCTCTTTTGAGCAACAAGGACAGAAGTTCAATATCCACAAGTCACAGTTCTTCAAGTATCTGCAATTAAGGCATTTTGTGAGGTCTAAATCTGATTGTTTTACTTTGTACTGTATCCCTATGAACATTTTGTGGTTAAGATTTTGGAGTGCAGGGGCCTCATGTATCAAAAACCTGCGTGGATTTCCTACTGAAAAGTGACGTACGGTGAAATCCAGAAAAGTGTCTACGCACAAAAAGATCCAGATTTATCAAACTGTGCGTACACCTGAATCCACGCACATTCCTTTTGTACATCACAATTGACGTGGAACTGAGCGCACGTGAGACACCTCCCCTGACACGCCTACATTTACATATGTTAAACAGATGCAAATTACTTCCTGCATGTGTGAAGGACATGTTTGTTTGATCCCTGCGCGATCAGAAATGATTTCTAGATTCGGGAAAATAATGAATTCAATATAATATGAGTGAGGACAAACATCCTAAGTAAGAATAGTAATAAAATGTGTTCATCATGCAAAGAACGAGTGATTGTCGGTATTTGTGTGCGCGCGCACCCTGCTGTGGTGCGCGAACCGGCTCATTCATTCATTCTGTGTGGAAATATTAACTTTGCGCACGAGTTTATTACCATTATTACTGTAAACACAGAGGAACTTACTTGGATGTTTGCTAGAACATAGATCTTTGTTTATGTAGATGATGTGAAGAAACGAGTCTGTGCGTCTTGGTGGAGACTTTTCATGACATGATGTTGGAGTCTCCAGACGCAGCGCGCGCCCCGCAGCCCTGTGCGCAGTCTGTCTGTGAAGCTTTTGCTCTCCTACAAGTTATATAAGGTGTACTTTCACGTGTCATTTTGGAGAAATCTACAATAAACGCAGATAATGAAACACCTCCAGCTGCCGTGTCGACACCGGTGAGGGTGCGCGCGCGCTCCAAGCGCGACCACTCAGCCTTTGGAATCATATGGATGAGACATTCCATTGGACATGATCCGGCTTTGTGTGGACTGGACTGCACAGTCCCGATCGACCTGCAGCTCCCTCTGTGGAACAGTTTGACCGCTGCTTCTGTATGCACGCGTGATGCACGGCTCCCCAGAGCGCAGCAGTAGTGCCAAACTGGAAAATTATTATTTCTGAAAACGGCTGATAAGCCATATCCTAGATCGGAAAACTATATCTGTTTCTAAATAAATGCTCTGCGTGTTACACTATTTATTATAACCTCCAGTAAGGCTGAATGAATCCGTTCCTGTTAAATTTATTTTTGGCACAACGTTGCGCGTCCTTTATTTCACTGCGTCATGTGGATGTAATACTTGTTAATCGTGTGTTTGGAGGGAATATTAATCATTTTCACATCTTGAACTGTTAATAATAATAATAATAATAATAATAATAATAATAATAATGAATTCAATTTATAACGCACTTTTCATTAATGGAAATCTCAAAGTGCTACAAGGTGCAACATATTTGAATGTCAATAAGACAAATAATAAAACAATTAAAATCAACAACAGTATCAACTCAGATCAAAAGTAGAATCATGAGGAGGAAGAGTATGCTCGGTTGAAAAGAAAGGTCTTCAAGCCGCTCTTAAAGTCAACCACAGACTGTGGGGCTTCAGTTTCTCTGAAACACCTGTAAGTGTCGCCAAAGGAACAAGAACCACAGAAACGTGCGTACGCCTGCTCGGGAGCTTGCGTGGATATGTACCTGGATGCGCATATATTCACGTTCAGTTCAGTTTTGATACATACGGGCTTTTGCGTGGAGAGTGACGTGCGCAATGTTTTTGTGCGCACGCACGGTTGATACATGAGGCCCCAGGTCTGACACAAAGAGGGCCCTCAGCAAGATTTATACATCCAAAATGCTGCTACCAGAGTTTTAATGAGAGTTTATACGAGAGATCATATCTCTCCAGTTTTGGCTTCTCTCCATTGGCTCCCTGTTAAATTAATAATAATAATAATAATAAACTTTATTTGTATAGCACCTTCCTACAATGCCTTGCATTGACCAAGGTGCTTAACAGGATAAAAAGATGAATAAACTGGAACAATAAATCAATGAAAATAGAATAAGAAACAACAGCAATAAAAGAAGGCAATGGAAATAAAAATGCTACATACTAAAATACCAAAAGTAATAAAAGTTACACACTGAAAGCTTTTTTGAACAAGTGGAAATAAAAAGGCAATGGAAATAAAAAATGCTACATATTAAAATACCAAAAGTAATAAAAGTTACACACTGAAAGCTTTTTTGAACAAGTGGAAATAAAAAGGCAATGGAAATAAAAAATGCTACATATTAAAATACCAAAAGTAATAAAAGTTACACACTGAAAGCTTTTTTGAACAAGTGGGTCTTCAGTCTGGTTTTGAACAGAGTCAGATCAGAGGTGGCACGCAGCTCAAGGGGGAGGCTGTTCCAGGCTTTTGGGCCGGCAACAGAAAATGACCGGTCTCCCCATTGTTTGTACCTTGAGCGAGGCACCTCCAGCAGGTGTTGACTGGCAGATCGTAAATCTCTGCCGGGCTGATGGGCTTTCAAAAGTTCTGAGATGTACAGAGGAGCAAGTCCATTCAGAGCTTTGAAAACAAACAGGAGCAGCTTGAACTGTATCCTGAACTGAACCGGGAGCCAGTGTAGAGAGGACAGGACAGGAGTGATGTGTTCATATTTTCGTGTGTTGGTCAAAAAGCGCGCGGCAGAGTTCTGTACAAGCTGTAAACGGGAGATGGAGGATTGATTAATACCAACATACAAAGCATTACAATAATCAAGTCTGGAGGTCACAAAGGCATGGATGGCCTTCTCCAGATCACCACGGCTGAGAAATGACTTGACTTTGGAGAGCAGTCGGAGCTGGAAAAAGCTGGTCTTGACAACAGAACTGATCTGTTTATCAAGCTTTAGGTTGGAGTCAAGCTGCACTCCAAGATTTCTGACCAACGGGTTGAAGTGGGGGAGGGGAAAACCAACACTGGGACTGGGAAGGATGTTGATTCAGAAGGATTCAGAATATAATTCAATTCAATTAAGTTTTTTTAATATAGCACCAAATCACAACAAATTTGTCTCAGGACACTACAGGAACATTCACATACTTAGAAAAGCCCATTAGTAAAGTTATCTATCTAAGGAAGCCAGCAGACATTTTGAATCCTGGCTTCATTGCAGTCTCCTGTCTTGAGCAAGCACAATGGCAACAGTGAAAAGGGAAAACTCACTTTTAAAAGGAATAAACCTCCAGCAGACCATGCTCAGAACAAGCAGACATCTGCTTCCACATCTGATAACTGAAAGATCTGCCTCACATTCTGCTTTTTTGAAACTCTAGGAACCACAAGTAAGCCTGCAGCCTGAGAGTGAAGTACTCTGTTAGGAAAATATGGAACAATAAGATGTGTAATATAAGATGGAGCTAGGTTGTTGGGAGATTTGTAGGTTAGAAGTAATATTTTGAATTCTATTCTGGATTTGACAAAGAGCCAGTTGAGAGAAGCTAAAACTGGAGAGACACAATCTCTTCTACAAACTCCAGTTAAGACTGGCAGCAGCATTTTGTATTAAGTGAATGCATTTTAAAGAAGTATTTGGACACCCAGATGACAAATCATTGCAATAGTCCAGTCTAGACATAAATGCATGAACCAGTTTTTTCGGCATAATTTTTTGATACAAATTCTCTAATTTTAGCAATACTACACAGGTGGAAGAAGGCAGTTCTAGTAACATTTATAATGTGTAGGATAAAAGACATGTCCTGATTAAAAATAACACCAAGATGTTTAACATTAGAGCTAAAGGCCAAATTAATGCCACCCAAGGAGGGCGAAAAACAGAAAAAATAATTCCTAAGGTGCTCAGGTCTAAAAACCAAAACCCCAGTCTTGTCTGTGTTCAAAAGGAGAAAATTAAGGGTCATACAGGTTTTTCTTACTTTAAGACATGCTTGTAGTCTAAGTAAATTATTGTATTCATTGTGTTTTATGGACAAATATAACTTGTGTATCATCAGCATAACAATGAAAATATATCCCATGTTGTTAAATAACTTAATGGATGCATATATAAAGTAAAGAGTAATGGTACAAGCACTGAGCACTGAGAAACTTCATGACTAACTTTGGTGTATGAAGAATATTTATCATTTACATTTACAGACTGCTGGCATGCATCAGATAGATATGATTTAAACCATTTTAGAGCTGCTCCCAATATCATATTCAAGCATCTGTAGTAAAATATTGTGATCAACTGTATCAAATGCAGCACTGAGGACTAACATGACCAGTCTTGCCGGAATACTTATTTTACGCAGATGGAATAATCTGCATCCCCTGGCATATGATCACTGGTTAAGATAAGTTGGGTGTCTTATTAATACAGAAAAGATTAGGTATACTCTGAAAGATTCTGTTGGGAGATTTTGGGACACTTGGCAACCATTTGTAACTTATATTGAAAGTGTGTGAATTCCTCTCAGATGTATTTATATCTGTGTAGCTGATCCGGTATGGGAGGGGTAGGGTGGGAGGGAATTTTGTTGTATGTTTTTTCATTGTGTGTTTTCTGAAAAAATAAAAAAATCAATAAAAAAAAAACTTTGATTAAGAAAAATATTTGTTTTAAGATTGCAGCAATTCACTGTGATCCTGGCTCTGCTTGAACTTATTAGTCCAGTCAGAAATAAACACTTTTTCTCCAAACTGAGTTTGTTCAAAGTGTTTTTTACAAGTGAAATAGCATTAATTGCTAGTAACTTTTTCACAAAACATCAATTAAAAAAAATAAAACTTGTGTTTTTATCTTTAACATATAAAACAACCAGGACAGTTAGCTTTAAAACATTAATGAACAATATTCCCAGTCACTACTGTTAAACAAATTACACATTTTTAAGGCTCTATAGGAAATTTGATTATATAACTGGTGTTAAGTCAGGTTGTGTTTTTGTCCACTTTTGGTTCTCATGCATCTCCTCCCATCAGCTGACCAGTCGCTGACCTGTGCAACCAGTGGCACCAGAATGAACCCCATTTAGAAACAGTGCCAAGTTCACAATGGCTGAACGTTCATCAGATAACGACCTTGGCAAAGCTATGGGGTCCTGCAGTGGACACAAATAAGCTAGGCTGTGTGTGTTCCATTAATTTTCTGCCACATAACTTCACCCTATTCTTTGCTTGTCAATGGGAGCAGTCAGGTGGAGGGTGGAAATGCTTGGTGATCTTAACGGGGACCTCAGTGTTGTACTTAGAAGAGACATGAATACGGTGAACTCACAATGTAATTTGGAATGAGGTCAAGATAAGATGACAGACATATTTTAAGATAAAAACTGATTATTGTGGTTTCCAAAGCTGATTTTGGGTCAATTTGGGGTTATCTAGATGGTAATGTATTTCTAGACAACTCCAACAAAGATCAGTCAGTCATCCGATTGGTTTCTGTTTTTGTTTAGATGTTCTATCCTTCATCCAAAGGACTTCATCAATTGTCTCAACAAAAACAGAAACCACCCAGATGAACTGCCTGCACTTGTTAGATTATTTTTTATCTGGATTATTGAGCATGAACTTTGATGTTTTGAACCTCCTTGGCTGTGGTTGCCTTAGAGGAGTTAGCATGCCTCAGGTAAGTTAATACATCACACACACACACACACACACACACACACACACACGCACACACACACACACACACACACACAGTTTTAATTGTAATTCTATTACAGTACTGTGATTTATGTGGAGTAAATCCTGCACTTTTACTGTGTTGTTGAGGGAGACCAGACCACTTTCTGTGGTGTTGATTGACAGGCAGTCATGCTAATGTTTTTCCTCTTTTCCATTTTGCATGTTCTTGTGATGGTAACAATGTTTATGATTTAATCAAGTGATAGAGAGGACAGTTGGCAGCAAGCAACTTACACGATAAAAGTGCAGTTATTGAGTTTGATATGTGGAATATGTTGTTAATTAGTGCACAAGTATAAATGGACTTTAACACTGTTGTGCAGTTAAAAGGTGTTGCACTCATGTGTGGTGGATAAGTACAAAAAGGAACACTTTTTCAAGTGCATAAAAACAATATTTATGTTCCAATATGTGTTACAACTATTGTGTTATTGCTTAAAATCTTAGCAGCCCAGTCACTTCACATGAAACCTTGCACATGTCCCAAGTCTAGAGGTCATACTGGTGATACACAGATTGCCTGAACATGCAACATTTCTCAAGAACTTGGACCAGGAGTTGAGATGTGCTTTGAGGACTTTTGGAAAAGTGGGGGTGACATGTATGGAAGCAGTTACAGCTTCCATACAGTTGTATTCCCAGCCCTTCAACACAAGTACTCAGTGCCTGATTACATTTAGATGGAGCTAATTGAGTTTCAGTGTAATTCTGAGCCCAGGAATAAAGTCATGTCACTACACCTCAAAGATTTCTACAAACATCTCTCATCAGAAAGGTACCAAAGCATTAGGAAACACGCACAGGTGATGTTATCATTATTTGGGAGCGCTTATCTGTGAACATAGAATAGAATAGAAGTAGAATAGAATATGTCTTTATTGGCATTGTCAATGCACCGGGGCACAAAACAACAGAATTGATTACGCACATCCATCCTTAAGATAGGGGCGAGTGCACGCAGCCACAGCAGTAATTAAACCGCACCGCCACAATCTTAGATATGGAAAAAAAGGAAGGTAACATGAGGATAATCAGTGGTATTACAAAAAAGATATATCACATTTTGTCTTACAGGACACCATATGAGACAGCAAAAAACTCTACCAGCAAGCAACAGTTAAGACAAATCACATTTGCATTTGAGATCGAAGCAGTGAGATTAAGTCCATGAGCTCTGTTCAGATTAGCCACAGTTCTGCAGATGGGACCAGCCAGCCTTATCTGACTGAGAGCACACAGAAAGTTCTCCGGGGAGGGAGGGGGGGGGTTGCGACAGTAGTTCCAGTCTTCAGTTGCTCAGACTCCGGAGAAATTTTGTAGTCAGCCTGTCCAAGGCTGCTTGGGAAGTCTGATTAGATTAGCATGATTTATCTTCAGGTCAGGCTCACAGTGTACTTTCCTGTAGCCTTGAGTCCAGATGGGCATCCGAAATCCAATACACTCCAAATTATGGGAAGCTTTCACCGACCCGAGCTATGAGTCCTCCCCCAGATGTGACCCTCCTGGCTGCGTACGAGTTCCAAACCTTACCGGTGGTCTGCGGTCCTCAGTGGCCGCCTCCACTTTGCGGTTCAGCTCATAAAGCAGCTGATTCATGGAGGTCACAGCTTGGATCACAGACTCGTTTTGAGAAGGGAGCTTCGTCAGCACGGTGATCGCTACGGAAGTCTTCCTGATTTTCCAGTAGCAGAGAACTCCACACAAGCCAAAAAGCAGAGAACCTGCTATCATGAATCCAATTATGAATAAATCTTCCACATCTTCGACTGATAGCACAGATAGGCATAACATATTCGACTCCCCCCAGGAATCCATGATATATCCAGCTAGATGTGTCTGCGATGGGTAAGCCGGTTCCCCAGGACCTGATTGTTTAGTAGAAATGTTTTCATCAATAGAGTTGATAGCCCACAAAACCAGATCCATCTTCAATTTGCGTTCGAGCGAGCACTGAAAAACTGCAGACAAAGACAAAGTAGCCAAGCAGGGAGAGGAAAAGTCGGGAGAGGGAAGGAGCTGAGGAGAAAAGCTGCTGCTTTGTTCAGAGCCGGAAGTTGCTAACTTTAGTAAAATGTACCTGAACAAATCCAGGCTCAGAAGCACTCTGACCCACACCTACAGAACTTCTCAGAGAGTCAGCTGCAGCCTGATACTGAGAGACTGATAAAAGCTAAAGGGCAGCTTCATGATTCTTAATAATGCCAGATTATAGTTGCTGTTAAATTGTGTTGCTGTTGGACAAGTATTTTTTGACATATACATGTATCATGTTTACAGTAATGTCTACCCCTAGTTAGCCGATTGAGAAGGATGAAAGTTCCAGCCATACAAAAGTAAGTAATCTTTATTTGCAGGTGCAGCATCAACTTCGGTGCTTGAAGGGAAACGAGGACAAGGAGCGTATAGATTCACTCAGATATATTGCAGCAATGGTTTTCATACAGTAAATTGTTTCCTACAGCTGTATTTGTAGAATAAGCCAATGAGTGGGAATGAGGTTCTGGGCTTTCAAGAATGGAGCTTGGGATCCAAGCAGGGGTGAAAAACGGTGGAGAGAGGAGCAGGTTGATTCATGCTGCAATGTTCTTGGTTTGGTAGCTGAAGGGACAATATCAATCCTCAATACACTGATAAAACCAGAAGTCCTGAAAGATAAAGACCACGGTGGAAAAAGTTTAAGGTTAGGGTGATCAAGCGATGTGGATCTGATGAAGGCAGTCTCTCAGGAGTGATACGGTCTCAGCTTTTGGGTGCATTGAAAGTTAGTGGCTCACTAGTCCCACCACAATGTAGCACCAAGTAACTGACTCCCTCCACTCTCAAAACAAATAGAATACAACAAAAATCAACAAGAGGCAGAAAAAAATAAATGAATAAAACCCAGTTTAAAACCACTTGTCTGAGTTCAGCTTAATGCGAGTTCAATCAATGGAAAAAGGGCCTTCTCCTACTCTGCTCCTGCTTCCTGGAATATCTTACAAAAAGATTTGAAGCTCTCGGCCCTGACCTCCCTAAATGGTTTTAAAAATCTTTTGGAAACCTGGCAAAAACCATTGCAGATATGTTCCTGTTTTTGATTTTGTACATCTACCTTGTGGTGTTTTGCTAGTTTTGATACTTTGCATTTCACTTTCTATTTCTCTCCTACGTTTTTTTTTTTTTTTCTGTTGTTTGTTGTTTAAGGAAATTCTACCATTGCTGTTCATCATTCTTTAGTTTGTAGCAGGTCGCTTTCGTAAATGAGCCCTCGAGGCTCAATGAGATTTACCTGACTAAATAAAGGTTGAATGAATGAAATCCGAGTCAATCAGAATCAATCTGATTAGCTTAGCTTAGCACTGCAGAACCTCATAGAACTACGCAACAGCAATGCACATAATTCAAACCACTTAAAAGAATAAAACTCAAAACAAGAACCAGCGAGGAAGCACTACAACAAATTCAAGAAAAAGAAACACTGTTTAAAACAAGGGTGACTCGCCTGATTGATGATCTTAGCTCTGTGTGAGTTAGCAGTTAGCACAGCCCTGTTGGGTCACGTAGCTCAAAGAAAACCACAACTCTATTTCTAAAAGATTGCTCTCAAGTA
>JBBPBX010057510.1:12204-22406 GCA_038048925.1 Garcialebias charrua
GTCCGACCTCCGCAGCAAATACGCACCCATTATAATCAATGACAGAATTTACACTGGCTCCACACGGCGGCGGCGAGCGGACGGCAGTCCGTCAAAATTAGAAATTTTTCTATTTCTGCCGGATGACGGAGCTGTGCCGGAGTCAACTTTTGAAGATTACGTCGCACCAACAGGAAAAGGAACGAGCACAACTTCCGTATTTACAAAATAAAATCACCACGGGCGGACTAATCCTAGCTCTATACGGATTTATTTGTACAAAAATGCTGTCAAACTATCATTTATGACTACGCCTACAAACGCAATACAAGAAATAAATAAATAAATAAAGTATTTTATTCTGAAATGTAATACATCACTTCCTGTTGCTCAAACCATGTCCTGTCGCTCATTTACGAGAGAATATCAAGGCAGCAGTATCTACAGTTGTTCTCCTTCTTCCACCGAATGAATTGTTTTGTTCTGACTTACTTATTTATCACTTGATTTATCGCGCGATCTCGCAATTCCCGCGCATGCGTCTCGGAGCGGCGCATCCATGCGGACCTGAGCTGAGCGGAGGAAGTGGAAATTGGACTCGCTCAGCTGCGACCTGCGGAGCGGAGCGGGGCGGAGCCGCGTGTAGTGTATTTTTGGCGTAACAGTGTCAGGGTAGAAGCTGTTCTTCAGTCTAGTGGTTCTACATTTGATGCTCCTCAACCTCCTGCCTGAGGGGAGCAGGGAAAAAAGTGTGTGTGCTGGGTGAGTGGGGTCCTTCTTGATGCAGGTGGCCTTCTTCCTCCATCTAGAAGTGTAGATGTCTGTGATGGTGGGGAGGCTGATTCCAACAGACTTCTGTGCAGCCTTCACCACTCTCTGCAAAGCTTTTCTTTAAGTAGCTGTGCAGCCTCCATGCCACAGGTTGATGCTGGAGCATAGGATGCTCTCCACTGCACACCTGTAGGAGGTGGTGAGGACTGAGCTTTTCAGATAATCTTGTCTCAGCCGCATGAGGAAATATTCTCTAATGAGCTTTCTTGATGAGGCTGGTAGTGTTGTTGCTCCAGCTGAGGTTGTCATTCAGGTGCACCCCGAAGTACTTGTAGCTGGAGACCACGTCCACCGCAGATCCTCCTGTTTGGGGTGGGGTACTTGTATTTGTTCTGTCTGAAGTCCAAAACCATCTCCTTTGTCTTCTTCACATTGATGTCAAGATTGCTCTTCCTGCACCAGCTCTCCAGGTGTTCCACCTGCTGCCTGTAGCTGGACTCATCATTATTTGTGATGCATCCCATCACTGCTGTATCATCTGCAAACTTTACTATATGACGGATGACTGGATGGGTAGCTGCACAATCATATGTGAGCAGAGTAAACAGGAGAGGGCTCAGCACATAGCTGTGAGGGGAGCAGATTCTGAGGGTTATTGTGGCGGAGAATTTGTGGATCCTCACAGACTGCAGTCTTTTTTTAAAAGAAGTCTAGGACCCAGTTGCATATGGAGGGCTCAGTCCTAGTGTGATCAATTTGTCCATCAGAGTTTGGGGGATCATGACATTGAAGGCAGACGTGCAGTCCACAAAGAGCATACGGATACAGTACTTACACAAATACATGAAGATACATGCTGATGCATGTACAGGTAACCCCCCACTTACGACTCCATCGACCTACGAACAACGGGACCTACGAACGTATCATATTTAATAAAAATATGAAATTACTGTATTAAAAATAAAAAATAAATATATATATATATATATAATTTTTTTTTGTGTTTAAATGTTCTTAATTTCATGTGTACATCACTTTGTTGCAGCTGTGGTTGTTTTAAAGGCTTTATAAATAATAATTATGATAAAAATGATCATTTCTGATCATTTCTGAGCAATCTTGGGCAACAGGAAGTAGGTCTTCAGTTTACACGGTCACAAATTACTGTAGAACACCGGACGCCATTTTAGGATAGCTGCCCGGCGCCGGGCCGAAGACTGGTGACCAGGATGGCTTCATATGGATTAATTACGAGCTGGAAACGTCTCTGTGAACTTTGTGGATGTCTCAGGCAGCAGCGGATTTATCGCCGCCGCGCGAAGACCTCCGGCCAGGCTCTGGCCTGGCTAGCTCCAGAAGCTAACACGGGAGCTAACACGGGAGCTAACACGGGAGCTAACACGGGAGCCGCCGAAGACTGGTGACCAGGATGGCTTCATATGGATTAATTACGAGCTGGAAACGTCTCTGTGAACTTTGTCGATGTCTCAGGCAGCAGCAGAAGCTGCAGATTGATCGCGCCGCCGCTCCAACACCAGCTCATGGCTTGGCTAGCAGAAGCTAGCCAGCTAGCTAACACAGGTCTGGAGCAGCTGCGGTGGTTCACTGGCCGGCCGCCGCGCTGCTCGGCCCGACAACAATCAACGCATGGCAACCTAAGATGTCGGCTTTGACCATCTCAAAGTAAGAAAATATATTTTTATTTATTCTGTAAATGTGAATAGCAATGTTTAACATTACAGTACACTACTGTACATGCTTAAATGTGTGCGCGCGCTCCGTTAGCATGATAAATAAAGGTTGAATGAATGAATGAATGAATAAAATTTTTTTTTAAATAATTTTCACCCCCTACCTACGGCAGAATCGAGCTGCGAACCGTTCTTAGGTCCCTAAATCGTTCGTAAATCGGGGGTCAGCTGTATCTTCAGAATAACAATGAAAATTTATCCCATGCTGTTTAATAACTTTAGACTGAATGCTGGATGGATTTGAGGAGGGTGGTGAGAATGGCAGAGACAATCATTAAGACACTCCTCCCATCCATCCAGGACACTGGTCTCTCAGGCACTGTCTGAACAGAGCAAATAAAATCGAGAGACAACTCACACCCACAATATGGATTGTTTACTCTGTTGACCTCTGGCAGGAGGTACCACATCATGAAGACCAGAATTACCAGTCCCCTTATCAGTCAGTCACTCGGTGCAACATATGACTATGGGAATTGCGCCCCTGCGTGATTATTTGCAGTAATACAATCCCGCCTTTACGGCAGTGGGCATCAGCGTCACCACAGAGGCCCCGCCCTCTGGGTACAAAGAAAACTGTGCCTATCTAATCTGTCTTTTTTGCCCTTCACCTCGCTTACTTCACTCGACCAGAGGTGAGCTCGCTCCCTACGCTGAGTGTACAGAGAAAATTTCCTGCGTATTGCTGGGCTAGCAAAAGCTAGTCCAGCGCCTTTCATTTAACCTCGAAAGTTTTTTCTTCTCTCTTCGCAGCTGCTTCGCTCGACGTCGCTAACTACGTCACACCGCTACCCTGCTAACAAGTAGCAGGCTAGCCAGCGAAAGCGACGCAACGAAGGAGACGTCTTCGGACAACGTTAGCTTGGCTAACCAACTCGACTCTTCTCAGCCATGGCTCCTGAGAAGGGAAAGCGCAAACCCAGAAACTCAAAGAAAACCAGCAGGCCACCGAGCCCCAGCTCACGCGCCTGCCACAGCGGCTGCGGCTACTCCAGCTCGGCGACGGACACCCACGAGGCCTGTTCCGTCTGCCTGGGGATGTTACACGCCAAGACAGCGCTGGAATCCCCTGACTCCTGTCCACACTGCAGACCAGATGCTGGAAGCTGTGAGAAAACGTCGCATGGACATCGTGGCCAAGGCCATGGGCGGCACCGCACTCCTCGTGACCCAGACCCCGCAGAGGCGCTCACTCCCACGCCGGAGCTCGAGAGCATGGATCTGGAGGACAGTGGACAGGTCGAATGGGGGGACAGTTTGGACATGGCGGCCCCTGTCGGGGACTCAACAGCTGAATTTGACACATGGGGCATGATGAACACGGATGAGATCTCGCTAACAGCCTCAGGTGAAATTTCTGATGAAGAAGCAGACAACGAGTACGAGGGAGAAGAGAAGACTTCTCCCAGAATCCGACACCTGTTCTGCCAGAGACTGATGCATCAATCCCCGCCCTGTTTGACTTGTGTCGCAGAGTGGCAGAAGCGTTGCAGATCAGTTGGCCAGAACCTCCACCTCGCCAACAGGTCACGAGGTTGGCAGGAACTTATTTTTATGCTAAACAGCAATCGGCCACGAGGCATAGGATGCCGATTTTTCCTGATTTTCTGAGGGAGCTCACTCGCACCTGGGCTGAGCCCAGGGCTCCTAAGCTTCTGCCACTCTCCCAGCTCCTCGACGTCACTGGAATGGAGGCAGCAGGTATCGCTAACGTCCTGCAGATGGAGGACACGCTGGCGACCCATTTGGCCCCCAGAACGTCGGGCACAAAACCAACTTTGCCCAGCAAAGCCTGCTGCGCTTCAGCTGCCCAGCTCGAAAAATGCTACCGAGCTCAAGGACTCGCAGCCCGCGCGATGAACGCCTCGGCCATGATGCAGGCGTACATGGCTGAGAAGCTACAGGAGCTCCAGGTAACGACAAACAAGCAGGCGGCAACAGAAATTCTGGAAGAGGCCCGCAGGGCCACGGACTTCGTGCTCCACATGATGGGGACAGCAGCCATAGCTCAAGGGAGATGCATGACTGAAGTGGTCATCGCCCAGCGCCACCTGTGGATGACCCTGACGGACCTGCCAGAGGACCAGCGGCACCCGTTCCTTCACCACCCGATTGAGCCGACGGGACTCTTCGGGAGGGCTCTGGAGCTAATCCAGAGCCGGTTGGAGCAGAGACGAAAGCAGGCTGAAGCCCTTCATGAGGGGATGCTGAGGAAGGCTCCCCCTCCCAGGGACACCAGCGGGAGCAGGACTGTGCAACCTCGACACCGCTCAGCCACACGTCGACCCTCGCAGAAAAGACCAGCTTATGATAGGGAGCAGCAGCAGAGACCTGCAACAGACCCACCTCAGGTTGGACAGTCCTGGAGCAGGAACAGATTTGTTCCTCGCCAAGTGGTTCCACCGAGAACTTCCTCAGCGAACCGAGACAGGAGACAAAAGCGGATCTGATGAAACAGGCCCACTTCACAGTTTTGCTGGTCCGTCCACCCATGTGGTACAGGGACCTGGTTGTTTAAATCCAGACTTTATTTGTAAAAGACTACGAAAAGCTGGTGATGTTCATGTGTGCACAAAACATGTTTCTGCTGTGTGTGAATTAAAGAAAAAATGTTGTTTTTCAAAACACGAAAATAAAAGAACCAAAGCACAAACTGCCCTGGTTCTTGACTAAAAACAAAAAAACAAAACAAAAAACAATACAGCACCATTTTTTATGAAAACGGTCACCATGAAGGGAGAGGGTTATCACCCCTCCTCCCTTGTGTAGCACAGGGTGTCAGGTCAGACAATGAACTGCAGCAGGACATCTGTGGCCTGTCTGGAGCAGACAGACTTCACGGTGTCTTTGAGCGGGCAGGTCAGTATGCACGGGACAGAGCAAGGGGGGCGCACAAAACACAGGCAGCCCGCAATAAACATGCCTTCCAGGCTCACGGCGCATGTGCAGGCCTGGAGGACGTGTCTCCCAAACGCATGGGTCATGACGACGGTCTGTCATGGCCTCAAGCTGCAGTTCCACAGGGGACTGCCCCGGTTCACGGGGGTGCTGAAGTCACACATAAACCCAGACCATGCACACGTCCTGAGGGAGGAAATTTCAACGATGCTACAGAAAGGAGTTATAAGTATTGTTCCAACACAAAAAATACACTCCGGTCATTTCAGCAAATACTTCCTCGTGCCTAAGAGAGATCAGAGTTTGAGACCAATTCTCGACCTCAGGGCGCTGAACAGCAGAATAAAAACTTACAAATTCAAGATGCTCACACTGAGACAGGTGCTCTAGTCTGTGAGACCGGGAGACCACGCATGTACCATGGATTTGAAAGATGCTTATTTCCACGTGAGCGTGTGGAGGAGACACAGAATATATCTCCGGTTTGCATTCGAGGGGAAAGCTTACAAATTCAAAGCTTTACCTTTCATACTAAAAACCGCTCCACGTTCATTTACAAAATGCCTGGATGCAGCTCTGAGGGTCAGGATCATGAATTACCTAGACGATCTTTTGATTTTAGCTGGGAGCAAAGTGCAAGCGCAGTTGCATTCACGCATGGTGATCGCTCACCTGGAGTCTCTCGGCTTCATCATAAATCGGGAGAAAAGCGTTCTGACTCCGTCTCAGATTACTGTATTTCTGGGAGTACAAGTCAACACCATGTTGTACAGAGCATGGCTTTCAGAGGAACGCATTCGTTCAATACGCCTCTGCCTGTCAAGTTTTCAGCTGGGACAGAGAGTGTACTTCAAGCTTTGCTAGCACCTCTTAGGCCTGTTAGCAGCAGCCATTCCCTAAGTCGCGCAGGCGTTGCTAAAAATGCGTGCTCTGCAAATATGGCTAAACAAACGTGTATGCAAGGGAGCTCTGTCCCTGATACTAATAGCCCCCAGGTGGCCACAGAAACCGTGGTTCCCATAAATGATCTCACTGTTGTCAGGGACACCATGGCAGCTGCCCCCCCACAAGGACCTGCTGACTCAGGCCCACGGGCAGTTCCTTCACCCACGCCCGGAGCTGTGGCAGCTCTCGGCTTGGCCGCTGACAGGAACAGGCTGATGGGCTCCGGCCTCCCCAGTAATGTCATAAATACAATACAGGGGGCTAGAGCCCAGTCAACTCAGACTGTCTACACCCGTAAATGGCATGTTTTTGAGGCCTGGTGTCTGGAGAGGAATATCATCTCATATTCCTGTGACCTGGTCCAGCTCCTCACCTTTTTACAGGACCTGTTGGAAAAATGCCGCACATTTTCCACCATTAAAGTGTTTTTGTCAGCCATTTCGGCGTGCCACAAAGGCTAGGGGGGTAAAACACCCGGTGCCCACTCCCTCATGGCGTTTCATCTCTCTGCTCTTTTATTCTTTCCAAGGAACGATCCAAATTTCACACACACACAAACACTCCCCACTTGCACACACACATACATCCCCCTCCCCACCACGCACAGCCATGTGTGAAACCTCTCTCCACACACTCAACTCTGTTGTTCATATTTTCTTAGTTTTTTAAGCCTTTTAAGTTTGTTTTTTTTCTTTTCTCTTTTCCTGTATGTCCTCCACAATGCAGTGAAGCCTCTTCAAAGGTATTGTGACATGATTTTGTAAATTTGAATATTTGTCAGAACATATATATCTTATATCATTGAGCTCTGGTCGTTTTTGCATAATAAATTATAAATATATTAAATTTTTATTCCAAGTTATGGTAGTTTTTTTCTCTGGGATACGCCCCTAAAAATCTGCGCATTTCCGCAAAACATCATCTTGACGTGACAACGGGAAGGCACGCTCCAACGTGCATTTAAATAATAATGGCGGAGCATGTCCTATCGCGTCTGAGATATCATTTTGAGACAGTAAATCTTCCAAAACTCTCATTAATAAACCCTCCCTGAATAAAAAAATTACAGATGTTACCTGATGGCGCAGACATAATTTAAAAATGCATACATAGCAACGTGTTTGCTCCGGGCTCTCGGCTAATATTTTTAGAAGCTATCTTGGCTAACAAGAGTCCCTGACACCGGTCACGTCTGAGATATATCATTTTAAGACAGTAAATCTTCCAAAACTCTCATTAATAAACCCTCCCCGAATAAAAAGAAACGAGATGTTACCTGATGGCGCAGACATAATTTAAAAATACATCATTAGCAACGTGTTTGCTCCGGGCACTCGGCTAATGTTTGTTAGCTGCTATGTCGGCTTATTACCGGTTGCGTCAGCGATATATCATTTTAAGACAGTAAATCATCCAAAACTCTCATTAATATCCCTCCCCGAATAAAAAGAATTACCTGATCGCGCAGACATAATTTAAAAATACATCATTAGCAACGTGTTTGCTCCGGGCACTCGGCTAATGTTTGTTAGCTGCTATGTCGGCTTATTACCGGTTGCGTCAGCGATATATCATTTTAAGACAGTAAATCATCCAAAACTCTCATTAATATCCCTCCCCGAATAAAAAAAAAGATGTTACCTGATGGCGCAGACATAATTTAAAAATACATCATTAGCAACGTGTTTGCTCCGGGCACTCGGCTAATGTTTGTTAGCTGCTATGTCGGCTTATTACCGGTTGCGTCAGCGATATATCATTTTAAGACAGTAAATCATCCAAAACTCTCATTAATATCCCTCCCCGAATAAAAAGAATTACCTGATCGGCAGACATAATTTAAAAATACATCATTAGCAACGTGTTTGCTCCGGGCACTCGGCTAATGTTTGTTAGCTGCTATGTCGGCTTATTACCGGTTGCGTCAGCGATATATCATTTTAAGACAGTAAATCATCCAAAACTCTCATTAATATCCCTCCCCGAATAAAAAGAATTACCTGATCGCGCAGACATAATTTAAAAATACATCATTAGCAACGTGTTTGCTCCGGGCACTCGGCTAATGTTTGTTAGCTGCTATGTCGGCTTATTACCGGTTGCGTCAGCGATATATCATTTTAAGACAGTAAATCATCCAAAACTCTCATTAATATCCCTCCCCGAATAGAAGGAAACTACAGATGTTACCTGATGGCGCAGACATAATTTAAAAATACATCATTAGCAACGTGGCCTGTATCGCGGCTATTGTGTTAGCTATCTGATTCGGCTAGCTTGTTAGCAGCGAACAAACATAATCTGCCGTGATAATTGGCTTTATACACTCAAAGTGTATAAAGTAAAACAACATGAACTCACGTAAAATAAATAGTTTATAATCTAAAACACTACACACCTCCGATTATGTTTACACAAAGACTTACTCATCTCCTGGACAGTCTTCCGATGGTCCCTGCGTTGTTTCGACATGGTAGCTCCTGTGGGACTTTCTTCTGTAGATTTTCTTTTAAAAATAGTAGGAATAGCATCCGGTTTTAAAAGTCTTCTGAATCTTAATGGTAATCCTAAAGATTCTTTTATACCAGGTGCTGAAAACAATCGGCAGTGAAATGGTCGCTGCAGACATAGGACTCCTGGAACCCACCGGTCCTTGTCTGGTCCATTCTTGACAAAGTTTGTCATCTTTTGGAAATTTGTGAAGGCTCACTTGTTCACTGCTGATATTAGAACACACAAATGCACTACAACGTGACGGCATTTTTCAAGTTACACAAATAAAAGGCGATCCTTCAGGAAATGAATCTGTATGGCAAGCAGTTAACACACCTAATAAACGGGCAAGGCTCTGCCTTCTGCCCGTTGTGACGTTGATGACTGGTGACGACGACTGGTGATGACGTATTGCGGAAATGCGCGGAATTTCAGGGGCGTATCCCAGCAAATACCAGAGAAAAATTTAGCATAATTTCGAATAAAATTTTAATATGTTTATAATTTATTATGCAAAAACGACCAGAGCTCAATGATATAAGATATATATGTTCTGACAAATATTCAAATTTACAAAATCATGTCACAATACCTTTCAAGACCTCTATGACAGTGTTTTTCAACCACTGTTCCGGCAGATCCTTTGATTTCTGTTTTTTTGTTTTCTGTAGGAAGGAGTTTCAGGGCCTGTTTACACGGCGCGTTATTTTGAGTAACCGCTACTTTCTCTTTGCGTCTTTGCTTATCGCCTACACGACGCTGCTGGACCCCCTCTTTGACTCCGATACTTTTCTGATCCTGCTCTCAAGGTGGAAGTTTTTCGCTGACCCCCCGTTGATAATGTAAACATCTCCCGTGGAGCTTTTGTTTGAACACATGCACGCAGCACGCACGCGCAGACAGCCGGCATTTTAACAATGGCGGTGGACTGGACAGTGGACACACGCACCACTTTCTGAACTATAGCTGATGGAATATATTTTGATTCTCATATTTAATTATTCTACACCTTACCTGCATCTGTGTTGGAAGAGAGCCAGCTGCCTGGATCCAGTTGTCTGTTAACGAGGCAGTCGGACATTTCACGTGTCACGCTGCACTATAACATACTAAATGTGCTATATATTAACAGTTTAACAATAATAAACAGTATTTATGTTAGCGTGGGAGATATTTACATTTATCTGAGCTAAATGAAGCTATCTGGACTCGTTACGTCATGCCTAACATGCTGCTGAAAATGAAGACACCAGGTTGATTTTTAATTTATTTATTTATTCAACACCACAAACTCATGTCACAAACACTGAGAATTAAATTGAACACTTTTAAAAACACGTTAACCGAACTTTAATGAACTGG